>OENM01000128.1:0-30751 GCA_900239745.1 Rotaria magnacalcarata | reverse complement strand
TTTATAATAATTTCTCTAGTTTTTAAATATAATTTTAACTCAAGTGGAGCGTAAAAGAATTATTTCATTGAAAATATTTTTTCTAATATCTAATGTTCATATAAAAATATGAATTCTAGAATTAGTGAACCATACATTGATAGAATCGTCTGGGAAAACTCATGCAACACAAGTCTAAAATGAAAAAAATAAAAGTCTTCGGTATTTTTTTAAATATGCAATATTAAAATATAACTGTAATCAGTTATTTTTGGATAATTTTTATATTATCTAGAAAACAAATAAAAAACTTGAAATTATACTAGAAATAAATAAAAGAGAAATCTTGGTAAAATGGTCCGCATATTTTTAAAGCCCCTTCACTTCAGATATCGAATCAAGAGATACGGATCTCTTCAAAACCACGAATATCCTCAATTCGAGTTAAAATCTGAAGTAGTTCACGGCAGAAAAGCCATCGGAAAAACTAGTTCTGGAAAGAGTGAAATCCTAAATATTTACAAGAAATCCAATAAGACTCTTTGTTTCACATCCGAAAGTAAATTCTCATAGCTACGGAAGAAAGTAAAAAAATTGATCTATTGGTCAATTGCTATAACAATGTTTTACGAGAAAGAGGAACTTAAGACGCTTTCCTGTCTGTAGTCACTACATGCCTAAAAACAAGACGTATTTCGCGTCTAAATTAGACTTTAGACATATGAACCGTCTTGTAAGACGCTTGGCATTTTTTAGATTGATGGTGATTGGTAAGATCGACATAATTCATAATGACAGACCTCTTTACGACCACGTGACTGTCAAATAGAATTATATATACTATTGAAAACATTTTAATTGCAATAGATTTCTAATTATTAGAATATTTATTCATTTATTTGAGAAGTCTTCCGAAAATTCTGCTTCATTCTTAAGTCCATATTATACCTAGATTAATCCATAGTTTGCTGCCTACTATATAAAGAATAGACAAGGTCGTGGTTTGATTACTTAACATAGATATAAAATCGTTGTTAATTTTCTTTTACATTTCATTCGTTCGCTCATTCGCCTAGTAACTAATCGAATATACTTCTTTCAATAAAAATCCAAACGAAGAAAAAAGAGCGCCTCTAATTTATCTTTCACTCGATTTACACTACGACACATCAAGGTGTTCTACTTATCTGCTTGTCGTTTTGAAACTTTTCTTGTGTTTCTTTTTATTATTCACTTGTCGGTTTGGGTGTGCACGGTGGTTGGTGGGTGTCAATTATCAAAACAATTAATTAGATTTTCGTAAAAAATATTTTCTCCTCTCTTTCAAATTAATGAAAGAATATGGCAACTGGCGAAGATTTAACCAACAATTTCTTTCCAATAATGTCATCATCAATGATTCCAAGACCAATAAAAAAGCAATCTCGTATTATGAAAAAAAAACCTGCAAGAAAAAATCAACTACCGATACATTTTCGCTTTGGTAAGATAATAAAAAATTTCATTATGATATCTTCATACTAATTGAATTCATTCGTTTAGGTGGTAATCGAAAGGATCCGCTCAATTTAAATGCGCTAATAGAAAAGAAGAAGCAACTAGCACAGGCAACAACATCATCAGGCACAAACAATGATTCAATCGATGATGGTAATGATCGACCGGTTGAAATTTTACTTCAACCAGATATTTTTGATCCTCTTCGTCTTGATACTTCTTCACGTAATGATGAAGATGTTAATAATGTTTATTCTATTCCATCGAATAGTACAAATGAATCGAATGGTAATAAACCAATGATATATCCCGTACGAAAAAAACGATACGAAAAAAAACGAAGAAATATTCAACCACCACGATATGGAAATTTTCAAGGTTATTATGGCTATAGACAACCGAATCATGATCAGCGTTTTCAGTATCTTGAACATGATTGGTTTCATAATAAACAAGTATTAGATGTTGGTAAGTGTTCATTGAAGTTAACAAGAAATGTGAAAGATTAAAACACTGAAATATATTCATTTGATAAATAAACAAACACACCATCTTTCGACTGAGAAAACTATGCTGATTTGAAATCTAGCTGATGAATGAAAACCTTAGGATAAGGATGTTTTTTCTCTTTCATCAATATATTTCATAGAACGGTTTCTTTTTGTGTATTTAGGATGTCATACAGGTCATGTAACATTCTATGTTGCTGAACATTTTCAACCTGAACAAATTGTTGGTGTTGATATTGATCAACAACTTATTCAACAAGCTCGACATCAATTATGGAATCGTATACAAACAGCTAACAATAGTCATTTGAATGCTAATATTAATAATAATAACAACAATAATAATAATCAAAATAAGCGCTATCCATTTAACCTGCGCTTTCAGCAGGTGTGAATTAAATTCTTTAGTAACTTGTCATACCAAAAATCTATATATACATATACATATATTTAGAATTATTAAATGAACTTTGGATTAAGTCCAAGCGACGAATGCTTTCCGCTGATCGAGCTGAGCCGGAGCGAGCGAGTGAGCAGCCACGAATCTGGTCGACATACATTCAGTTATTTTTCATTTCGTCTACTATGGGTGATATTGATGCAGCATGGAACAGGTGATAAGATATATTTAATTCTAAAATTTTCCAAGATAAGACGGAAAAAAGAAAAAGCCTTTATCACTTACGAGCAGAAAGCATTCGTCGCTAATTAAAATTTGTTTATTTTTTCTATTTTTTCATATTATTTTAGGAAAATTTTGTGCTTGATAACGATGTGGATTTGGCTAATATCAAAGCGGAGTACGATACGATTGTTGCATTTAGTGTGACAAAATGGGTGCATTTAAATTTTGGTGATGAAGGTCTTAAACGATTTTTCAAACGACTTTATCGAACATTACTTCCAGGTGGACGATTAATACTTGAACCACAACCATGGTCAAGTTATCGACTTAAACGTCGTATGACAGTAAGCAAAATATCGTTTGATTAGATGAAATATTATTCAAATTTTGTTTTTTTTAGAAAGATATTACAGACACATATAATCGTATAGAACTTAAACCAACAGATTTTGTATCTTATCTGCTTTCGGTTGAAGTCGGTTTCGAAACATGCACGACAATTGCTACGCCTAGTCATATGCATAAAGGTAAAACTTCTTTTTTTAAACATCAATATTGATTCAATCTTATTTCATTTAGGTTTTCAACGATCGATGCTTTTATTTATTAAATCGTCGAATATTCTTGAAAATTAAACATCTAACCTTAAAATCGGACTAAAGATGATTTTTCCTTTCTTTGTGTTTGTTTGTTTGTTTCTGTTTTTTCATACTCTATATGTGTATGTCTTTCATTTGTTCTGTATTTTTGTTCTTTTTGTCGACTAATTACTCTTGCTGCTGCTCTCTCTCATTCGTGTATCTTGATCGATTGGAAATACGGCAATTCGTTGTTTTGTTTCACAACTGTATATATTTTTACTGTTATTTCATGTTTTCTTTTCCTGTCTCTTGTGTTCATAGTTCTGCATAGCAGATCATATATTCACACGTTCTGTTTTCTTTCTTTCTTTCTTCATATTCAGTTCGACTTCGTTTTCTGTTTGTTTCAAAGAACAGTGCATTAATATATGTTTGAACATTGCTCTTATATAAATGTATTTTTTGTGATATTTGCTGTATAGTAATGAGAGATGGCAAACATGAAAAAATGAATCGTATTCTCTATATTTGTTTCTTGATCCGCAATTTATTGTACAAGTAGAATCATATAAAAATATGTACGGATGTGAAAGAAAAAAAGTTAAGAAGAATCATCTCATTTGCAAGATAGAGAAATAAAATTTGTTCTGATTAATACTTTCATGATCTATTGAAGCATTATTTTATTTAATTGCTTGGGTTAGTAATGTTTAAGGAGAAGATACGAGGGCGAAAAGGTTTATTTATGATTTTGTTTTATTCATCCGATCTTTTTTTAAAGCTATTGGCCCAATCACCATAAGCTGGATCGAATAAATTACGTTTTTTTTCTAAATATTTTGACCAGGAATCTCCCAATGTAGGATCATAAAAACTTCGACGAGTTAACATTTCTTTTAATTTTTGAGAACGAGCAGCTGTTAATGTTTGATGATGAGAATCAGTTTTTTTATTTGCACGATGTTCTCCAGCATTCTAAAAGAAAAACAATAGTCAAATCGATGATTAAAAATAACAATTATTGTACTTACTAGTCGAGAACTATGGATAATACAAATGAGAGCAAACCAAATGGAAAGATATTTTATTAATCGTTGACAAAATAAATTCATCGTTGATTTCACTTTGAATTACGAAGAATTGCTTGTAGTACGACTATCTAAAGAAGATAAACTAAAATATATGCATATAGCTACCATAGCTACAAAAATCGATGAGTTAGTCAAAGAGTAAGTGCGTTTTCTATTATTGCTTTCTTAGTGGTGAATATGTGAGGATGCACTCGTCGAAACTACTTTTATTCTTATGTGTCTTCTCATGTTTTCTTTTCATTCCAATATATATATATATATATATATAATCTTTTGAATCTAAGAGAGAGAGAGAGAGAGATTGAGAGAAAAGAAAAAAGAAGATCTTAGCAGTCATCACTAGAAGAATATAATTAGCTTTCAACGGCATGCATTTAGCTATCAACATGGTTTTATTCTTCTTCTTCTTCTTATGTTGTTGTTGTAATTTTCAGAATAAAAATGACTTCTGTCCAAATACATCATTATTACTTATGATCAGTCATGCAAAAATCTCATAGTGAACCCCAAAAACAACTGCAAGCTCGTTATTATTTAACATAAAATGAGTATTATCGGTCATTCAAGGATCAATGAATATGCTTATATACAATAAAGTCATGAGACAGGTTCTCGAGCAGCATTGTTCAATTTCCGTTCACGACAACATCAACAAAATAATGCTGTTTTTGTGTATATATATCTTGCAAAAAAAAGCTGATTCTGTTTTTTATTATTATTAGCAAAGAACAAAGTGAGACAAAGTTTTTCCCTCTCTCTCTCTCTCTCTCTCTCTGATTGTTTTGCATCTTGTATGAAAAAAACTCTTTTTCTCTGCACGAAACCAATCATAAATTGTTTTTATTTAAGCTTTTTTTGTTTAACATAAGCAATAATATCTTTTTTGGTTAAAAGACCAACTAAATGTCCTTTTTCATTTGTTATCAATATAGTTTGTGCACCAAGTTTTCTACATAGATCTATAATTGTTGTTGTTGGTGTATCCAATGTTATTGTTGTTGGCGAACGATTTAATAAACGATAGAGATGTATCAAATTTGATTGCTGTTGTACTGTACGCGAAAACGATATATATGTATTCATATTCGATTCTACATTTGATAATGTTCGTTGTTGAATAATTGATTCAAGATCACGTCGTAAAACAAAACCAATAATTGACGCTTCTTCTATACTAGCAATAACAGGATAGCCATTATATTTATGTGTATGCAGTATGGCTATTAAATCACTCAGTGTTAAACCATCACGTGGTAACATGATTAATTCATTTTTATCTTGTTTATTTTCAATTAAATCAGTAGCTGTTGTTTGATCAATAAATTCAGCTTTAATATCAAGATATGGATAGTTATTGAGTTTTATATGTGCATCATAGATGCCTTCACCAACTAGAGCATCACCTACAAGTTTTGAAATCAATGCGGCACACATCAATGGAACAGAATACGAAAGACCACCAGTGAGTTCAACCATAATTACAACGAGTGATACTGTCATTCGTGTTACACCACCTAGAAAAGCACATGCACCAACAACAGCATAAAAACCAGGCACAACACATTCTTCGTCGGCTGCACTACATTCAATTGTGAAGAGGAAAAAATCAGGCCAATAATAAACAAGTGTTTCAAATAGGATACCAACAATACGACCTGTAATAGCACCAAGTGCCATTGAAGGAATAAATAGGCCGCTGTAGAACAAAATTTAATATAAGAAAAATCATTTTTTTAATGATTTAAATATTATACTAACCAAGGCACTTTAATGCCAAATGTAAAAATAAAAAGAATCGTTTGAGTGAATAAAGCCGAAAAAAGTAAACCCATAGATATCCAAACACCGCTAAATAATTAAAAAGAACAATGAATACAAGTGTCTATATTTAATATGATTATTCTTTTTTTTTGTTTTGTCAGCTTTAACTTATGAACCTTCAACAATCAATTAAATAATACTCTTGTATCATTCACTAATGATGGAAGGTCACGAAGTGTTCAATCGCTTTTGCGTTGAAACTGCTTACATTATGTGACTCCCAAAGAGTTATGAATACGCTGAAAATATTTTGGGCGGATAGCTTATTGTTACGAAAACAGACCATTTCTAAGGTATAGGTTTTAGTGAGAGTCTGGGGTCCCCCTCAGGAACATTATAAAAAAAATTTGATTTTCGAATTTCAACTTGAAACTTTACATAGAAAGACGCCCTAAGGAGAACAACTTTTTGTGAACGTTTCAGACCTTTCTACGTTTCCTATCACTAGGCACAAGTATTGTGAAATTTTTATTTTACATCTTTCAAGTAAAGTGGCAGAATTTATGAAAAAAAAACAAATTCAATGGCCAAAAACATTCATAAAACACTATTCTCATTGAGGTCTATTGCTATATAAAATTTCAAATCAAAATTCGAAAATCTATTTTTCTAATGTTCCTGAGGGGGACTACGGCAATCATAAAAGAATGCCATAAAAATGGCCTTTTTTCCAAGCAGTAAGCTATCCGCCCAAAATATGTTCAGCATATTCATAACTCCTTGGAGACTACATTATGTAAGCAGTTTCAACGCAAAAGCGATTGAACACTTGGTGGGCTTCCCTCGTAAGAGTAATCAAACATTGAATAGAGTAAATTTCCTAACATTATATAACTAAAAACAAGTGTTTAGAGAGTGATTTCTTGATGCGAACTCATAGAATAACGCGAGTTTTAGTGTTTCTTAGTTAACTATTAACAACATAGACAATGAAGAATTTCGAATCGAAATCCCAACGAACTATTGCATGATAATTGTGATATCGAAGGATCTGTTTCTAAATCAGATTATAACCAGATTCACATTTATCTAGTTATATGTCACTACCAGAAATGAATCATTTTCCAAAAAAATAATTAGTTCCAATATAAGCAGATTTTCAACTTGATTAAAAAAATATAATTTCTACCAGCCATAGAATAAAATAAAATAAATCTCAAGGCTACTTTCGATAGTATTCAAAATGCAAAGATTCGTAAATTCACACCTTATAATCCCTCATAGTATTGAAGTTACATCGACCCGATTAAACGCAGCTAATATTCTATTTGATATATTTCGAAGTTATTCTCATTATTTATTCAACATTTATTTGCACTAATAGATTGTCATTGAGAGATAGATGGTTAATCGACATGTAATATACTGACTAGAGACGAATAATATTACCTCAATGGTTTTGCAATATCATTTTTTTCATGAGCTGATGTAATATTTCGTCGATAATCACACAATAAACTTTCATCATCGGGTTCACACGATGAAATAAGTCGACGAATCAACGTAGACATAGGCATACGTGTATATGGATTTGGATATGAAACAATTAATGTAACTAAAGCAACCATAATTACTTCAAGAACAGGATAACGTCCTAAACGTGTTGTTTTTCTTATTTTACACCAAGCAAGATTCAGTTTAATAAATAAAGCACCAAATAATCCACCAAGAATACCGAGTATAATGAATGGAATCATTTCAAAATAGAACCAACGGTATTTATTTCCAACGTAAAATAGACCAAGATGTTGATTTTCGAATGGAGATAAAATTTTAACTATTAACGAAGCAATCATTGCACAAAAAAATGAACGCCATAGAGTTTTTAATGAAAAATAATAGGATACTTCCTCTAAACTAAACAATACTCCACCTACAAGAAATAAATAAATGGTAAGGAAAACAATGATTTATTCAAGCAGATTAACAAACCAATTGGTGCACCGAAAGCAACTGAAACACCGGCAGCTGCTGCTGCAGAAAGAATTTCTCGTTTTTTCGCTTCATTCTGTCCATATTTGGGGAAAAGTCGAGCAAAAATATTTCCACAACAAGAACTGCAATGAACAAACGGACCCTAAAAAATAAATTTATTTTCAGCATTAGAATAATATCTATATTCTAGAAAATAATTTAACAAAATTTTCAATAAACACCTCTTTTCCAAGTAGTAAATTGGCACTTGTTGCTAATATCATACCAATACTTTTGATCAAAAGTGTCCATGCACCAAAATATCCACGAATAATAAAACCAGAAAGAATAGTTTTGACTTCTGGTACACCACTACCACATGCATACGGAGCAAATGTTCTAACAAGTATAGCACATATTGTTGCAAAAAATACACCTAAAAAGTCAGTATTATTATTATTATTATTATTATTATTTAAACTGAAATAAAACAATTGATATCTACCGGACACAATATATACAATATAATTCACAGCATACTCTGCTGCAGTATTGCTAGTAATATGAAAAAGACTGGACCATTCATGCCAATGAGCACAATGAACATGTTGATATTTATCGTAAGTTTGATTCGATGCTGTCCACTAAATAATATATTTTCGTCTATGAAAACGATTTCAAAAGATAGACATACACAACATTGTTCTTGTGACAGATAAAAAGCTGGTAGGCAAACTCCAATTTTTATATTTGTTAACCATACAGCCCCTATATCGACAATGGCTGCAATAATACCAATATTAATAGCGACGAGAAGTACACAAAGCCTAGAAATGTTAGAAATAATAATATAATAAAAAGAATATTTAACAAATGACATAATAACAAACCATCCAGAAAGTGCATCATGAAAAGCAACAAAACGCTTCCACATGGAATCGGTTTTTTGTTCAGTAATAACTTGATGTCGCAATCGATCTCGTGCTTGATCACTTAACCAATCGATTGTTGACCAATCTGCATAGTGACTTCCTTGAGTTGTTGTTATAGCACCCTTTGTCAACAATCAATAGATATATTTCAGGTGATATTTGATAAATATTTAACTCACAGATGGTGTATGAAAAAAATCAATGGTTCCTTTTGATTTATCTGCTAAAGATGATATATCTGATTCAGCATTAACTGCAATATCAACTAATGATTCATCCATAGTAGCTTGCTGCTGTGTAGGGTGGTAGTCAGCTGATCGTCTGAACCTTAACATATCACCAAACGATTCAAAACTAGGATTTATAATCGATGTAACACGATTTGTTGAAGAAGATCCTTGTGATGTTGAATTTTTCGAAGAAAACATTCGACTAAACCAATTTGGTTCTTTATCTGTTTCGGGTGGACTACTAGTGGCAGCCATTATGTGTATATTATTGACAATAAAGATTTAGTTTGTTTTTGAAAAAAAAACTACTTGATAATATACGAATCTATATGTTTTCTTCTGTTAATGTTGTTGTATATGTTTTGTAGCTATTATGTTTGTCATCATCGTTTTTGTTTTTTCTTCTTCTTATTGAGTATATATGTGAAATGAAAAGTAAACGTAGAAAGAAGAAGAAAAAAAGTGAAAGAAGAGAAGCAAATAGATAAAATAGAACGAAGATGATGTTGAAATAGTAAAGAAATGTAATATCTCGTCAATAGACTTTTACGTAAGAAGAAACGACAAATAAAGTTGAGTGTATAGAAGATAAATTTAATTTAATCATAAATACAACTCGTGATCTCATTATATTAATGTTTGTTTTAAATTTAAAATAACACGTATTTTTGATGAACAGTTTATTGTTTTTTGTATGATAAAAATATATAATCAATGATACATGAGCTGATATATTGTAAATTTAACTAAAAGATATTTTAGTTTATCTTAGCTATGTCGTTTACGCTCTTGAAAGTCTTCGTTTTATCTTCCTGTTTTTGTATTTGACATGATACTTTGGCATGATTCAGCATTAATTTATGTTTATCTTCCCTTGACTTTTCAAAAAAGTTCGTTTATAAGAGGTTCGAAAAATAAATATAGAAATATGTAGGTACTGGTTCGATCATAGACACCTTATCTTTGTCCTGAATATAATATTTCATCAAAACTTTTCTTTAAAATTCAAACCGATATTTGAGAAGATTAATGCAATTACAATATACAACTTACACAATGAAATAGGATAGTATATTCGTTAGATGTTTATTTCAAACAATCCGCATCGAATAAATATTTAAAAAAATATCATTAAATGAAATATATCTAAATTCATTTGTTTTTAGAAATATTTCTAACGTAAATTGTACAAAAATTAAAAGTATATTCTCCTCATTGTTGTTATACATCAATAATGTTGATGTATAAATTCGATAAATGTGACTTGATCCAATGCATCTCTCTTTATGAACTTATTAGATGAATTGTAGTGTGTATGAATTTCGTGAAAAACATACGATCATCATTGATCTTGATGTTTATTCGAAATAAAGTTAGGCATTGTAGTAAGCTAGACAGTCAATAGTAGTAAAGTTCGTTCGATTTTTCTTTTTTAATTCTTCAAATTTTTGTTCACTCAATACTGAACTAAATTTACTGAAATAATAAAAAATAAATGTAGAAACTTCGGATTTCATCCGAGAGTTATGTGTACTGCGAAAAGTACATGGGATATATGAGTCATTCTAGAATGTCTGAACACGAAAATTATTATGAGAAACTAGGCACTTTGGTTTCTGGATGCAGTTTTTGTGCATTTTGAGACCGTTTTCAGGCGATGTTTCGTTAGAAAGCTACGATTTGGTTCAAAACTAATATCATATTCGGAATCAGCGCTAAAAAGTGAGTCGATTTATATATGTTGTGGATAATTCTGAGAAAAACGTTTTTTTGAAAAATCCCTGTACTCCCCCTCAGGGATGGTCTAGTCAATAATGACAATTTTTTCGATAACTCAGCCATTTCTTGACGGATCCTTCTCATCTTCGAACTCAACCTAGATATTGATAAGACAATTCTGTGCACAAAATTTCAGCTCAATCGAATCCAATTGTGAAGAGTTATTGAATAAACGAACGGCCGGACACACTGACCGACTTTAGTAGTGTACTCACTTTTTGAGTACACAAAAAGATCTTTACTGCCATAGCTTATGTGTGATGTTTGTGTCATAAAAATTGATTTAAAATTTTCTTAGGAATTATTTATCATGTGCGACTATTACCATACGATCGATTATGATAAGTAGTAAAGCAGTCTATTTTAGTATGTTATCTGGTATTTACTTGTTGAGTGATGATCGTTCTACTAAATATTTGCCACGTGAGCATGTAACATGTGAAGGCTGGAAAACTAAATCAGAACAGCTGTTTCACTACTTATAGTCGATCGAGTGGCAATAATCTTGAATGAAGAAAAAGGAAATTCAAGAGTAAGCATGTTCTCTTCGGATTTGTCAACCACATTAAGAATATACCAATAGTTTAATGTAATGTGTTCTCTCTATGTTCACATGAAAATTTGTGTTTTATGTAGTATCCACAATTAAGATCCACTATTTCTTGTTGTTCTTAGCAATCAAGTGTTGATTGCGATCGAATAATTTAATATGTCTATCAAATCAAATTTAGCATATCAACGTTTTCTATTTGTTGTTTTGATTTGATTAAATGTGCTAAAGAACTCATCTGTATGCTTTGCTCATCTTCTTATATTTTAATTTCTATAAAAATTAATTTTAGTTATTACCAGTATTTGCATCGCTTTCAGCAGCTAGAAGAAGAAAAGAAGAAAAGAACTTCTTCTTTCTGAATGTAGTATATTTGCATTGTTGAAATGATGTAAACATTATCATCATAAAGAGTTGAACGATGATAAAAAATTATGTAAACTCATTTTCTTTATATTTATCTTGAATACTTCAAAGTTTTCAATTGGTGAAAATTGGCATCTAGCAGAGTCTCTCTACCCTATTGTATTTTAATATTGTAATAGCATTCTATTTTTTCATCATAAAATCCATAGAGTTATTCTTAATATTTTATTCATGTATTAATTCATTGCTTTTTATCATGAATAGTGACTAGAAGTCATCAATGAAATGGTCATTGATTACTAATCGAAAATGCTTCGACATGCTTACTATTGATATATGCAAATGAGATTGATTTTTTTTTCTTTTTTTTTATGAGCTATAATACCAGCATATAAAAAAAATGCTCAAGCAGACTAGCCGAGCTGGCATGTTGATTTAGAGAAAAATATTTTATACATAAAACTTTGAATATTCATTTTAAGAAACGATTATTCAAATTGCAAAATATCTCTTTATCCTACAATTTTAAGCGACAAAAACATTGATTTTTATCAGAGAAATGCACTGTTGTTTACAATATTAAAAATGATCTGATCTTACTCTAGATTCGGTATGTATGATCAATGTACATGCCTAAACAAAGATAAGAACAATAGATCACAACTAATGTTTCGGATCGCCAAGTGTAGTTAATTGATTTGCTCCATGAATTAAAATGATTGAAACACTATCAATAAACAAAGGTTTTTCATATAGAATTCGAATAGAAAAATATATCTCATAATTATAATTTAAAGTTTTTCTCTAGAATCTAAAACTGTTACTATCGATCATAAAAATAATAATTTCAAAAGTCATATCAAAGCATCAGACTGATGCTTGTCATCTCACGCATCAATTATTCCTATCATAATAACATCTTAGTAGAGTCATGTAAATATCAAAGTTAACAACGAAATAAAGTTTAATACATCTTGAAGAGTACATGATATATGTCAATGATATACGAATTTAACATTCATCGTAGCTTTTGAAAAGCTCTTTCAACTTAATGATGTATCTTGTGATGAATTTAGAATGATCATTTGTATTATCAATGACATTTTTAATTTAATATAAATTATTTTATAAGATGTACGATGAAATTTCGATAACTGTATCGGAACGTGTTGAAATATCTCATCCGATTATGAACTACTTTTTCGCACTTAGAATTAGGAATTTAAAAAGAAAGCAAATGAAATACAATATCTTCAAACCTAGCGATCATGACAATCATTAAATTGGTTCATTTCTCTTGATGATTGAAGTTTCTCCAAGATACATAAAATGTAGCAGTCTCTAGAGCAGTAATAAATACTCTGAACTATTGAGAAACGTTATCAATAACAGAAAAGACATCACCTTGGTTAGTATTTTCATGACTGGAAAAGCTTTCATTTTAGATTTACGTCAAACTAACAATTTGCCATAATATGTGCGTGTCTTATTTTTTAAGTTGAAGCTTTCAATTAATCATAACAAAATAAAAAAGATTGGCATACAACAAAGATATAAGTTTTTTCTTTCTTTCTTTCTAATTGATATTCTAGAAAACACAATGTTAATGATACTAGATTTCTTTTCGAGTTCTCCATTATATAGTTTCGTATATTATAATGTACCATCTATAATGACGTTTTTATACTAATAGACATACAAGTTTTCAAAGTGTTTTTCTTTTGTATCATGGCGAATGATACTTCATCCTTTCAAAAGATCGTTGACTTTACAGGGATTAGCATTCAATGACAAAACAAAAATGACCTACATCACATTGTCGAAGGATTATTCTAATACTGATCATAGTATTTAACATACTCATGCTTGAATACAAAAATGTTTTGATGAGAAATGTAAGATATATAATTATATATATTTTAATCTTCAGAGCCATTTTATTATTGCATTAAAATACTCCATATCTGTGATACATTTTAATTTAACTTTTTTTCAATATTTGGAATAACGCTTATTTTTATTTTTACTTTAAGAAATCTGTACTTCCACATTCTTTATAAAATTTTATTAGTTGATTTTAGTTTTTGTATTATTAAGCTTTAAAAACAAAATATTTTTCAATCATGTTCACAATTAAAACAATTATATTGATAGTTATGTCAAGTCCTTGTTACGTATATTGTTATGATTAATATTCTTTTGTTCCAGACACGGTAGATGTTATTCTGGTTTATATGAAAAAGTAATGACTAAAATTGATACATAACAACATTCATATTGGTATGATTGTTATGCTTTTTTTCTCCTTCGTACATTGACACTATTAGCTGTGCCTTTGACTCTATCAATCGAGTAAAATATCTTTCACGCTTAATTAAATTTTGCTATGAGAGAAAGTCAACTTGAATGACACGAATTCATCGTACTAAACAAATAGGCTAAAAAATAATTAAACGCAACACATATCGAATAAGAAAACATGTTAAGTAAGTTTAAGGAAAAGAATTTATTCAATTAAATTAGCCTAGAAATAAATAAAATTTTGATTGATGAATACGATAATGCTTACGAACAAGTACAAAACTGAGATTATTTCTCAATACAAATTTCAACTGTAATCATTAATGACAATAAAAACCAGATATTCTGTCACAAAAGAAAAGACTATCGAACATATTAACACCTTTGTGTAAAAAAAAGAGAAACAAAAAGATTTTTTAATATTTAAATATATATATAATACGAGAATTTTTACTCATCAAACTGATGGAATCATTGAATACATGTCACAAATACTTAGTCATCGTCTATGTACCAGAATCATACTGATATAGACCAACGATTTTATTTATCATTCATTAAAATTTTTAGAAATCTTCATTTATTTTCTACATCTGGTGGCTAACCTTTAATCATATAGACATGTGCACCTTCATTTATCACATTGATCATCATCATCATAAATGGCAAGTTCCATACCACGCAAATATATAATAATTTTATTCTTAGTTTGTCTAACGATGTCTAATGGGTATGAATGCAATACGCACTTACTTTTTTTCCATCGACAAAGATTATAGACTTGAAGATTGAAAACGAATCAAGAAGATAGCTATTATTTGAGAAATGAAAGATTAAAGAAAACAGGAAAAAGCCAAACAAGACGACAAAAACAAGAAAAAATTCAAATGATATTGAATGTTTTCCTAAATAAAATCAAGCTGAACAAATTCTAAAGTACCATACACATACAAACAAACAAGCTGGAAATCGAACGCAAAACTTCTTTAGAAAATCTGTTTGATATATAAAGTTAAGATAAGGATAATCAAAAAAAAATACATCCAGTTTTCGTTTTGTATATGTATATACGTTCTTTTGATGATGATTATTTTATTTTTAAACATTAGGTGCTAATAGTTGTCGAAGAACATCATCTTTGAGGCAACCTTCAACAAATTCATCTCGAGAAATATGTTTATCATCATTTATATCCAATTTTTCCATGATTATTTTCACACGATTTTCTGGTGAATTTTCTCCTTTGCGATGTTCTTCGCCTAGAATTAAAATAACTTATTATTTAAACTAAAACAAATAATACTAATCAACAAACCTAATAGATCATAGATTGCTGTAATTACTTTAGTCATTTCTTTCTTGTCGATCTAAATATAGACACAAAAGAAAAGCGATGACATGATATTTATGTGTTTATTCAAATTATAAAATAGCTGAAAACTAATCAGAGAATTCTACATGGACTATTAAAAAAATCATTAATATCCTTAAATAGCACGATCATATGAATCCAATGGGTGGATATACTTAATTTAAAAAAGATATATTTATCTTTGATAGCTATGATTGTGATTTTTATCATTCTTACTTGTCCATTTGCATTAATATCATAAATATCGAAAGCAAGATTTAATTTATCGCGTACGTCTCCATTAGCATTGACATTAACGGCAATTAAAAATTCAGTGAAGTCAATATAACCACTATGATCTGCATCAAATGTACGAAATACTTGATAGCTATATTTTTCAGCTTCAGCCTCTGGATAAAATCTTTTATAAACTTCTACAAATTGTCGTGATGTAAGTTTTCCATTTGGACAATCTCGTAGAAAAGCGGAATGCCAACTTCGAATTTGTTCTGGTGTATATTTTGTATTTGCTGCAAGACGTACAATGATGTCATTTTCTAATTCAGTAGTAGTACCTGCTTTACTTTCATCCTGACCCATGATTATTTTATATGGAAAAATAAATCTAATCCAATGAAAATACTTATTTTAGTTATAATAACGCTTGCATGCACGAATAAGTTGTATAAAATAAATAGTCTTCATATTGATCAGGGTGAATGTGATTATTGTGACGAAAGAGAGGGAAACAGAACATAAATAAAAGATATACAAAAAAAAAAGGGAGAAAGTATAACTAGAAAAATAACGTAAACAATAGACTGTACTTTTTGACAGTAAATATCAACATGCACACAAATTTTTTTTTTTCGCTCATCAAGTCATTCTCTTTTTTCTTTTCAAGGCGAATGCTCTCTCATTAGCTATTTCTAGATCACAAACAACATTATCAAGTCAATGATGTGTTAAAACAAGCAGAAAGGGAGAAAAAAATTACTATCGAATATGCACAATGTATTTATATATACACCAAATTTGCATTTCGGCTTACCAACTGGCAATATTAGTGTACGAGAGCAGACAATGAAGACATAACTTAATCATAGTGTGCGATGATGCGATACTATACTCATGAGTTAACCATGGTCGTATAGTCAAAGAATGAATAGCTAAGAAAACTTCTAAGAATGTGAGAATAAGAATAACTATTAGTTGTTATTTGAAGCTACAAAAGACGACGAAAGTTGATGTATATATTCATACACAAGGAATGTTATTCTTTTTCTATAATTTATTATAAAAAAAAGGGTCGGAAGATTGCATATGCGAAATAAAATCATTCACATGTGAAACTATTGTGCTAGATTGAAAACATTCCTCATTTTTCTCAAGAATAAAGTAAGTCTATCATTTATTATTCTTATTATTCAATCATTTGGGAATCGATATTATACTAATATAAGTTATTCTGTTCTATTGTTCTAAGAATATTTTAGGCGCGAAAGAGAAGTAAATTAATGAATTTTGCACTATTTCTATTGAAATATAACTAAGATATTATTTACCTTTCCATTTTTATTCATATCGTACATGTCAAAAGCCAATCGAAGTTTTTCTCGAACATCACCTTAAATATATATGTATTGATACACAGGAGAGAAGAAAAAATAATAATGGAAAACCAACCATGAGATGTAATATTCACAGCGATAAGAAACTCAACAAAGTCTATGTAGCCATTTCCATCGGCATCTAATAATAAAAATAGAATAGAAATAGAAATCTTTACATGAACATATATTTACCAAATGTTTTAAAAACTTGACTACAAAATTTTTCAGCTTTGCCTTCGGGATAAAATTTCTATGAAGATCGATTGATATTATATACAAAAAAAAATTCAAGCATATTTTACCTTGTACACTTCCAAAAACTTTTTACTATCAAGTTTACCAGTAGGACAGTCGCTATGGGAAAAAAAATAAATATAATTTTTATGAGATAAAACAATTTTTAAGAATTTTTTTACCGAAGAAATCCCTCGTGCCAATCGCGAATTTGCTGTTTTGAATATGTAGTATTTTTAGTTAAGCGTTCAATTTCTTCTTCTGATAAGTGTGTCAAATCTTTTTTCTGTTTACTAGATTTATGACCCATAATTAATCGAAAATAAATGATTTTTTAATTACGAATATTTCTAGAATGAAAAAAAAGTCACCGTAATCTTTTCTTATATTTTTCGAAGAAAATAATCAGAAAGTAAGAATGGATAATCTATTAAATGATGCGAAATGTGAATTAAGTTGAATCATTTATCCTTTTTTAAAAACGTTTCAAGGACAAATCGAATCAATACAAAAAAAACGAGAATAAGTAACGTTGTGAATCTGTATGCCACTGCGAACATCGATAAATCTGATATTCAACAAATAAAACAATACAGAAACATAACATACTTGTATCCAGCTCAAATATCTGCAAACAACAAGAGGAACTATTTTAATCGGATGCATATCCAATGCTCTACACAATAAAAAAAATGCAGAACATGCATTTTTTTACTGCCTTTTGTGCACTCTTTCTCTTGCGACTATGATCGACGACGAGCAGCAGTGGTGTCGGCAGCAATGGCGGCAGCATTACTTCTTCGTACTTGTCAAAAAAAAACAGAGAGAGAGAGTGAGTAAGTAAACGAGAGAAAAATGGAGAAAGCAATATTCTATGGTTATGTTCTCTTTCTTTCTTTCTTCTTCTTTTTTTTCCTCTGCTCTATTCAAACAACGATGAAGTATTGTTACACAGGCAATAGGCAACGGTCACTACAGATGCGTTCATCCTTCACTATTGAATCATCTATGTTATTAGTTCAGTTATTGTTCTTTTTTCGCTAATATGGAAGCAAAAGTTTAAAAAAAACAGAAAGATTTGTTTTTATTTAATTAATAAAAACTCTCAACAGGCCAACTAGAAAATTTGTATTGTTGTGGTAATGGAGGAATGTTTGCCGTTTTCGAGCCATATTTATCAATAGCATGTTCTGGTAATAGTCGCCATCCAATTTTCTAGTTACATGAAACAAAAAAATGAATAAATAAAAATATGATCATGAATCAAAGAACATTAATAAAAGAAAAAAAGCATAGAAAAAGTAATATATCTTGTTTTATGCAAAACAAATTTGTGTCGTCTGGATAGATTAAAAAGGAAAATAGTAACTCATCAGTCAAACTTGTGTTGTGAAAAAGAAAACAACAACGTCGCTTAGATATTATCAGGTTACTCACGTCACTTTCTGTTTGAGGAAATGATCCTAATATACGTCGACGTCGTTGACCAGGTAGACGTTTATGTAACGGTGGCAACGTATCAACAGGTTGTTGCCATTCAGAACGCTTGAGTGAAATAACAGGATTTTTCGGAGGTACACCACGTAGTTTTGCTCTTTTTACATACATCTTTAGACAAAGGTTTCAACTGTTGAACGATTTGTAAAGAAAAAGAAGCCTTACTTCTCGATATTCATCAATTAACCATGGCTCAAATTTTGCTTTCCATAGTCGATGTGCTTCTTCTTCTTTGTGTATAGTTTCTCTTCTAGAAAGAAATATCTTTTGGTTCTTTTTTAAAGATATTCATTATCTTTTCTTTGTTACTGAAATGTATCTAATGCAGTATAATCTATCAAATCAGGATGGGCAGCACGCGAAGATGTTGTTACAGTTGGTCGTTTATCATTTGATAATGTTTTCTGAGTCACTAATCTAGCTGATGGTATGTTAGTTGATACTGTGAAATATGAAAATAAGATTCTGATGATTAATTTTAGATTTACCATGGTGAGTATTTGATGCTCTCATTATACTCTTAAGTTTGATTGAAAGAAAAGATTGTTCTAACGGTTTATTCACTTTGAAAATGACGTAGCTGAATTCGGTTTCGTTGCTTCTTCGTTATACCTTATCATTGTAACTGCATACACATGGTTTCTTTATATTAGATTTCTTTTTCGATCTACTCCACCATATACGTAGAAAATAAAATAAAAGAACGACAAACTATAATAAAGAAAAAAACGAAATGATATGAAAAAGATACGATAAATGCATAAAATTAATAGCAAATACACTCATGTAAATATATAATTATGCGGATATTTGTTCACAAATGACTTTTAAATTTTATTTTTCTTTCTCTGATCGAAACAATAAATTTCGAAGAAATCGATGATAGAAATAGTAAGATCTGATGAGATATGAAAAATAACTAAATCAATCATTGAATTTCTGAATGATAGAAAACTTATGTAAATATAATAAATAACGATTATAAAACAGTTTGAGTGTGTTGAAGATTAAAATATCAAATTAGAGATGCTTCAATGATTGTTTTATTTTGTCAATTTGTTGTTATTAATACAAGAATAAATATTATGCAGATCATTTTTGTCTATACCGACTCACTACCTTTGCTATAAAATATTATAGAGTTTGACTCATCTACTTAGCAACAATTATAAGAATGTAGAAACGTTTCTTTTGAATGTGGCTGAAAAAAGAATAAGGTTTTTTCCAACTGAATACCAAGTTTTACTTATGTCCAATCAAATAATCTTCACGAAATTACGCATCTTTCCTTTTTCAGTCGAATTCCAATCTGATAATTAATTCTATTATAAATAATGAGAATTTCAGTTTAGTAAATAGTTTTTCTGAATTCATCCTTGAAAATAGTATTTATTTCTTTAAAATTTCTTTTTATAAGTTTCCGATCACAAAAAAAATGTCTATTTACTAATGAATATCAAACAGATAATATATATTGCACCAGATAATTTATCCAAATCATAGAATCAACTTTTGTAGAAAAAAATCAATCAACGATGATTGTAAAAAGAAGAATGCGATAGTGTCTTGTTAATGATATTGAGGTTTTCGTTTGTATAATAATGGGGCAGGCATTAATGTTGGTTTATCTAGGATAGGAAAGTCAACAAGTTCAATTGAACATGTTTGTTCATTTCCACAGGGTGATGATTGAAGTTCAATCATTGTAAGAGAGTTTGTTGTAGATGGAAGTAACCATGGACTTGGAATGTATAATGTTACTTGAGGTCCTAGTATTGGCCAATATCGGCCTAAATTATATCTGTTAATATAAGCTACACCTTTCTCCCAGTAGCTATTTGAAATAGTCGTTGGTAGAAGAAATGTATCTGATGGAGCTTGATCAGTAACTGAGAAATTTCCAGTATAAATATTTGGTGCATTCGGATCAAAGCTATTTGAAGAAGAGTTTAAAATAAAAACTATACTAAAAAATAATAAATACTCTTCAACTTACTCTTCAAACTTATTCATAGTAAAATCAGTAGGAGCTTCATCGAATAATGAACCAGATATACACATTGTCCAATTGACAAGTACTTGACCATCCAATGTAATATTATTAACGAAACCCTTTTGAAAAAATATAATTAATAATTGTCAAAGAAAAATAATTATGAGATTGTAATTACTTTCGTATCAAAAAGGTCACCACCGTAATTTAATCGGCCCATATTTTCGACAATAATATTTAAATGTGTCTCACGATTACCAGGTGCTTGAATTGTTAATTTTAATGATGAACTATTAGCTCGATATGCAATGCCGATTGATTTCTATATTAATTTCAATAAATTACCTTCATATAAAACATTAACAAAACAAAAAGCAGAACATATTTACTTCTCCAAGTAACACATAAGCACGATCGCGGACGCCACTTAAGTCAAGTACTTTTCCTTGCACTTCTGTATTATTCAATATGGTTGAATAGATGACAAATGCTTGATTCTATTTATAAATATACGTATAAAATTTCATCGTTTTTTTTTATAATAGAATATATATATATATACTTGGCCAAGCTCTTCGAATCGTTTCGGATACGATGATGTTGTACAAAATGGTGAATGACTTGTAATATAACTTAACAATGATTGTTTCTAGAAAATAAAAAGATATTTTCCATTTATTTCAATTTTGATTTTTATAGAAGTTACGAATGATAATCGAACACTCCCATATGCTTTTTTGGTGTTATTTCCTGGTACAGGTGTGGATGGTAATGGTAAATATTTCCCAATTACATTTCTAATTGCCATATATTTTGAAGTTATATCACCTGAGAACAAAAAGAAAACAGCAAGATTAATTTACTAAGTATTTTTCTATCGGAATAAATAAATAAACCTGGTTCTGAGATCGGTGCATCATAATCATAAGATGTTGGTTGTGGTATATAACCAGGATCAGCACCTAATAAACGAGGCGAAAAAGAGTTCGATCTTTTTTTAGTAATTTTTATTTCATTGCATTTAACCTGAGGTAAAACCAAAATTAGTTCCACCAAAAAACATATAAAAATTTACATTGACACCAATTGATAGCATTTCATCAAGTGTTTTCACGATACTTTCAGTTGAAACAGTTGAATGTTGATGACCCCATAGATCAAGCCAACCGGGATAGAATTCTGTATTTACTAATGGACCATGCGGAGCATATTGACGTTGATAATTAAATGATTCATTCACATTGGTCCCAGGGCCAAAGTCAATAGTGGCATATGCTCCTTTGACAGTTCCACATCTTAGATAACCCAAACCATTGCCATCTAAAGAAAATTCTCTACGATAACATATTTACGATACTTTCACAATAGAACATACCAACAGTAAACAGTACAAGATTGTCCCCTAAATATTGACGAAACATGTCACGTAAATATCCCATATAATTATGATCACATCTAAACGAATATCAATCTATAATTAATAAACAAAGAAAACATTTACTTACGCTGGATAACTGCCATACTCATTTTCTACCTAGAATATCAAATTTTTCTGATGAATCAAAGAATCGAATAATATAAAACACAACCTGAACAGAAATAACTGAGCCACCATTATTATATAGCAAAGGTCGAATCTGTGGTAGAAGAACACTCATCCAACGAGTAACCGCTTTAAGATAGGCTATCGAAGCAAACGAAATGAAAAAGAAATATGATAATTTGATTTAATTTGATTGTAGAAGAAAAAAATCGAACCGGTATTCATCTGTCGGAATTCTAAATTATTAAGATCACGTAAAAGCCACCAAGGAAACCCACCAAATTCATGTTCACCACATCCGTACCTGTAAAAAAAAGTCAGAAATGTGATTATTGATAAGTTACGATAAATTAACCTACGGTCCCACACGTAAAATAACAACAAAACCAATTTTTTGTGCTAATTGTATAAATGCTACAAGATCATTATTGTCTTCAAAATTGTAAACACCTTCCACTAACTCATGTTGATCCCAAAATACATACCTATATGCAATAAAGATGTTATTCTTTTTCTTTCTCTCGATTGGAACTCACGTTTGAATAGCATTCAGTCCTGCAGTCCACATTCGTTGAAGGCGATCAGCCCAATATGCTCGTGGCATTCTATACATATGAACTGAACCACTGACATATTGAAATGGTTTTCCATCTTTAACAAATGTATTTCTATCGAAATCAATTCCAAATGAACGTTGCGATCGACATAGAGTCTAAAGATAAACAAATAAGATCTGTATGTTCAATCAATTGTCACTTACGCAAACACTTGCGATGATAATAAGAGTAACACACAGTCGTTCGTACATGGTTTGCTTTTCTATCATCAATACAAGAATGAGAGCAAGATAAGATAAAAACTTCGTGTCTAAATATCGTCTATTCTTGTCATTTTTTTTTTATCTTGTCTTTATTTTGCAATTTTTCCACAATTTTAGTTTAAAATTTTTTTCTGAATTTGTTTCTACCAGGAGAAACAAATATATAAATATATATGTATATATAGTTTTTTGTTAGAGGAAAACTTGAGCTAATAATTAATACAGAAAAGGAAAAAAAGAAGCACATAAACAACAGATACATGAGAGAGAAAATGTTTTTCTAACAGATTCAATTGATTGTAAAAAAAAATCAATAAACAAAAAATGAAATATATTATTATTCTTTTAATTTGTTCTTATTACATAAGAGAACAACGATTTGTATTTCGACGTTTTTTTCGTTTCCTTTTTATTGGATTTTGAGTTTGCATTTGTTGTCTTATCACACGAACAAGTTCATGAAAAGCAACATCAACATTTTTTGGAGGAACTTTTGCACTTGTTTCAATATATGGAATTTTCAATTCAGCTGCTAATTCACGACCTTCTTCTTCTGATATTCTTCTTAAATGAACTAAATCAATTTTATTTGCTACAAGAACCATTGGATAGAATTTTCTATATTCATGAATATAATTTATCTTATTGTATAAATATTTATACATATGTATAGTCATACCTGTCTTTAACACGAAGTATTTGATTATAAAATTGTCGAATATTTTTACACGAATTAGGATCAATCACAGAATAAACGATAAGAAACCCATCACCTTTACGCATATATTGTTCTCGTAAAGCAGAGAATTCTTCTTGACCAGCTGTATCAAGAACTAGCGAGAAGAAAAATAGTGTGACTCATTTTTGAATCGAGTAGAATTGTTTTTCATTTAGTTTTTACCATCAAGTACACAAACTTGTCGATCAACTTCAACATGTTGAATATAGCTATCTTCTATAGTTGGATCGTAATCTTCGACAAACATTTTTTGGAAGAACTAAAATAGACTTTCGTTATTTCATGTTTCAACAACAACCTTGTTCGTTCAACTTACTTGAATTGTCAAAGCAGATTTTCCAACGCCACCTTTAATTGAAACATAAAGTCGGATAAAAAAATTTAAATACATTCATTTTTAGCGTTTACCGTCTCCGACGACAACCAATTTATAAGTTACTGCATTATCAGGCGGAGCACTTTGCATGATAACAGTAATAATGATGCACGAATAACTGTTTGAACGCCGGAATTACTATGTGAGTCGACTTTCAAAGAATAGTGCAAAGTAGCATTACGTGTAAATTGAGATGAAAGTGAGTCATCAACTGGATGACGACACACCAACGTAGAGAAGATTGAGAGAAAGATACGATAGATTGGACATGTCTTCTAGCCGATAATAGGAAAGAAAGAAAAAAAAGATCTTCTAGGGTAAAAAAAAAAGCCGAAACGCACTGTAGATAGACAGAGAAGAAGTTGAGATAAAGTAAATAAATATATATATATATATATGTATATATAAGACGAGGAGAACAGCTATGAGACTAGAAAGAGAGCAAAGAAAAAGAAGACGGAACGGGACGGGACGCGAATGAAGTAGGCCATGAGACTTTACGGATTGATGGAAAGTTTTTCCAATTAATAATATGCTATATAAAAGAGGACGCTATAAATCAGAATTTTTAAATAAAAAAGTTTTCCGAATAAATTTCTTCTCGAGAGATTATCTCATACTACTCGTTCAAATTTTCTATTATAAATTTGTATGTTCTTTAAATCTTAAAAATTGAGCTTCTTATTTACTTAATAAAAATACTATTGTAGGAATAAATCTTCACATCAAACAAAACATCTCGCTTCTTTACGAGAGCATTTATTGTACAGCTATTTATTTCATAAGAATATACTCAAATCTACTAGAGATTAATTCAGTTATTAATTAGCGTTAATTGTGCACTCAAAATGAAACATGTTCATGTTCCTCTTCAAATATTCCAAGAAAATTTCATATTCTTGTTCATGTCAAATTCAAGCATGCATCGATATGAGTTATAATTGAGTGTCAGATTCTATGAACGACTTCTTAATAGATTTACAGATATACTGTTAAGCTGTAAAATGTATTCTAATATTCTGTTATAAAAACGCCTCCCTACTTAGTACATGATAATAATTATGCTATGAAATGAATATAAAGATATAATCAGTGTAAAGGATATATCAGACTATCTGTTTTCTATTAGTAATAGTAGAGTCAATCAGTGCAAAACAAAATGTATCTTTCCTTACAATTAAGTACCATAGTTTTTGTTGTTTGTGTTAAATAGATCAAACAGAAATGATTAGAATGCTTCTGGTTTTGTTAAACGCGTATATTGAATTCAATTGTCATATTTGATAGTATTCATGGATTCATGAATTCGGTGACTATCTGTACGTTTGTGAATCGTATCAATCGTAGTAAATTTGAGAGAATCTCTAAATAATATTAGTTTCCGTTCGTTAAGGCCTATTGTAATCATTATTCAACTTCTCAGACAATTAACGACAACAATAGCAGAAAGATCTTAGAGTATTACTTCACTTTATTGATTATTAATTGTATAAAATTTCGATAATATATATAAAGTGGCGGAAAAAATTTTAAGGCACCTTTTGCTTTCTATGTTTCTCAACCAAAGAATAGTAATTTAACAAATCCAAATAGTGATTCTGATAGTTCTTGGAAGCATCTACTAGACTATAATAATATAAATATTATTTGCACATTGGTTCATCATTTTTCTAGTGAAACTCGTTTAGCCCAGCGGAAAAAAGTTTAAGGCACTTCTGACAATATTTTACTTTTCCCAGCAAATAAGAAAAGGAATAATATTCCTGTAATTTTTTTTCATTCAATTTGGTTTCTTGCACGATTCTTTGAACGTTTATGGGAAAAAAACCAGTTTCTTCATTTGTGCGAGCTCAGGCGGTAGCTTTACACGATGCTGGATTTCGTCAAGTCCAAATTTCAAAACAACTCAATATTTCCCGTTTTTGTGTACAAAAAGCTATTAATAAATATAAATGTCTAGGCACCTATGATGATTTAAAGCGTTCAGGACGCCTAAAAAAACTTGATGGGCGAGGTTTTCGGCATTTAAAACGATTGGTCAAAGGTGAAGCACGTCTAAGTGCGACAAAGATCGCCTCGGATTTGAACGCTAGTTTACCGAAACCTGTAACAACTCGAACAGTTCGTACTTATTTGAGAGAACTGGGCTTTGAATACGTCGTTAAGGTGAAAAAACAATGGTTAGGTGTCCAACATCGACAACAAAGGGTTACTTGGTGTACACAGTACATGAACTGAACTTTGGATGATTGGGAAAATGTGATTTTTTCCGATGAATCAACGTTTTACGTTTTAAAACGAAAGAATCAATGTAAAATCTGGCGTCTAGAAAAAGAAAGGCTACTGCCAGAGTGCTTACAACAAACAAATACTGGTGATGGTGGAAAGGTCGGAATTTGGGGAGGTATTTCTGGCTTTGGAACGACCAATGCAAGGATTTACACTGAAAATACGAATGGGGAATTATACTGCGATGTTTTACAGAAAGAAGTGAAGCAGCTTTTAACAAAAAGTCCTGCTCAAAGAAAAATGGTGTTTCAACAAGATTTGGCCCCGTGGCACACATCAAATATTGTCAAGGAAAAAATAATCAGATTGAAGTTAAAAATGCTTGATTGGGCCCCGAAAAGCCCGGATTTGAATCCGGCAGAGATGCTGTGGTCAATTCTTGACAAAAAGTTGGCCTCAAAACCAATCTACTCAAAAGCGGCACTGGTGGAACGTCTTCAAGAAGAATGGAACAACGTCGATAAAGATCTATGCATTAAATTAGTTGAATCGATGCCAGATCGAATCCGCAAATGCTTAAAAGCTAAAGGAGGACATTTTGTTTAACTTTTTTCGTATTATTTTTTGTTTTTTTTGAAAAATAAAGACAAAATATTGAAAGTGCCTTAAACTTTTTTCCGCTGGGCTAAACTAGTTTCACTAGAAAAATGATGAACCAATGTGCAAATAATATTTATATTATTATAATCTAGTAGATGCTTCCAAGAACTATCAGAATCACTATTTGGATTTGTTAAATTACTATTCTTTGGTTGAGAAACATAGAAAGCAAAAGGTGCCTTAAAATTTTTTCCGCCACTTTATATATACCTAAAATTGAAACAGAAAATAATGTAAGTAAGTCTGACGATTTATTTAAGTTTCCTTGTTTTTGACAAATGATCTACTTTCTTTTTCGCTTCGTTTTGTTCATGTCCTTAGAACCGAAATCATAATTGCATTTTTATTTTCTGACTCTAAAACTTATCTAATGCCGTGCTAGTGAAAACGTTGCAATTGATTAGGGCTATGATCAATGTTTATCTGCATGACAAGTAATACAGGGTTGGAAAAAATGTTTTGCACGGGGGGTACCGCCATAATTTCAAATAGAAGATATGATGTGTTTTATATCAAATGAAAGCTCGTGAAAAATGGGATTTAGGAGTATAGTTAATCGTTGATAATATGAGAGTAGGATATAGAATTACGAAAACTTTCAATTTTTCCATGCATAATTAGGCATTTCCACGGGTAGTCAACCACTGGAAACATCAGGTTTGCTCGTCTTTCAAGCTGTATAGAGCTCTCTTCGCTGATCATTTTGGCTAAAAAAAGTTTCTAATTTGATCCATAAATAATGATATTAGGGTCAAAATACTCATGAGCATATTAGATCTATCAGCCACAACAGCTTGAGTTTGTCAGTATTTTGGCNCAGGGGGCGCAGCCCCCTGCTCAGGGGGTTTGGGGGGCGAAGCCCCCCAACGGGGGTCCGGGGGCTGGCCCCCGGAAGTTGAAGAAATTTTTGAATTTCAGGTATTTATTTTAGCAT
Source organism: Rotaria magnacalcarata (assembly GCA_900239745.1). Classification (NCBI taxonomy): domain Eukaryota; kingdom Metazoa; phylum Rotifera; class Eurotatoria; order Philodinida; family Philodinidae; genus Rotaria; species Rotaria magnacalcarata. The sequence goes on along the minus strand of OENM01000128.1, from coordinate 2,587 downwards.
AAATATTGCATGAAAACATGCAGTTTCGATGCATGTTGTTGATAAAATTTATGTAGAGACCAGTGATTGGAGCGGTTCGATTCGGTTCGAAGTCTATTAAACCGAGTTATGATTTGCAACCAGCAGATTTTTTCTGCTCATGAGAGAAATAAAATATATATCTATATCTATATCTATGCTAAAAGCAGATGTTGTTAATAACAATAATATATATGGCAGTGTATATTAATAAATATACAGGTTGATATACTTATTTTACTAATTTGCTTTTCAGTCTGCTGTATTTCTAGGAAACGTCAATGGTTTTTAATCTCTTTATGCTTAGATAGGTCATTGATTACACTATCTAATTGTATAGTTTCCGTTTGACTTATTTCGCATTTGTACTATGAGAACGCTCAACTATTTCTAAAACTGCTTTAATAGAACTCTTACACTCGCATGTTTTAGTCAGATCTAATCCCATTGATGCAAAAATAGTTCGAGATGATATAGATCTGCCGAAATTAAGGTTCCACAAAGTATTATATGAAAGTGTTTAAAATTGAAAGAGAAAATTGGATCTTACGCTTGAAATTTTAGACACTTTTGCAGCGCTACATTTTTTATACTATTCGCATGGTCTTAAATTTTCCTATAAACAATATAACTAAATTAGATTAAAATTAGATGAATCCGTTGAGTAATTGTTGCTCTATTCAACCATGTATTAACGAGAGAGATTGCAATGATTAAGTGACTACAATTTAGTCGATAAGAGTCAATAAATGCAGTTTTATGAAAAAACTCCATAGAAATTCACTACATTTTCGGCCAAACTGAGAAATATATTGAATTAAAAATAGATAGTCTAACAGAAAAACGAATTCTCTATCGAGCTGTATCAAGTTCAAAATGTTTTGTTATCCACTAAGCAATAAGCACTCGTATTATTTGAGGAACACATCTAAGAATTTCACAGAAAAAACGTTTTTTAATGTGCTTCTCGAAGTTGGCTCTCCTTATTAAAATGAAAAATGAATGAAACGAAAACTATGCAGTTCGATAGTTTAATCAGTGCTCTTCCTAGGCATAGAGAGATGAAAAGCTACTGACGTTTCCTAGAAATACAGCAGTTTGTAAAAACACGAGTAACAAGAAGTGCGTCAACATGTATATATCTGTGATGTGCACATGAAATATCATTTTCAGAGAAAAGCAAATACTCGAATAATATTTTTTCTTTCTAAGATATTTAAGACATTTGAATTCCATTCGATTCGGTTCGGTTCGAAAAAAACACGAACCGATCGCGTCACTGGTAAGGACTCGTCGTAGTGCATGGTTTCGAAGTTGTGTACAGGTTCAGATCGAAAATTGGCGTCATTGCCGTGGGTGCATTTCCGTCACTTGAAATGCGATCTCAGATATTCGACATGATAGTGTCGTTTGATTTTAGACCTCAAATTCAGTCGAACGAAGGCTCAATCAGATACGTTATCGTGGGTGAATTGGAAGCTGATGAAAAATTACTGAGGATAGCTCCAACACTTGTCAGGTATGTGCTGAACCAACTTCTAGTCACCAGTATTCAGTAGTGCAACACTAGTAGAGCAGGAAAGTATTCAATTTCATTAGCTGTCTACCGATGGGCGTCAATACAGTATATTGTAGGCACTTCGAACTATTTGCTTCTACGTTTCGCTGTGATTTTCCTCCACCATTCATATAAGACCATAAAAATAAGCTTTCCTATAACGTAAATAACAGTCAAGTAACGAAACTCCCACAATGATTTCCTGCAATACTTGTTCCACACTCTGTAGATCACACGTCAAAGCGTATGATAAGGAGTTGTACCCTATATAAAATCTAGATTAATCTCGATCCACTACTTCTCACATAATAAACAACCATCAATTAGAATCCAGTCAATTTGTTACAGTCTTCTAATTATTATTACATTATCATCCGAAAAAAATCCCTTTTCTTCAAACATTAGCAATCACTTAACTAGAATTGATACGAGAAGAAGAATGGAAGCATCGTGATAGAATGAAATACGGAGAACATGCTTATGCCAGGACAAATATCATACTGACATAACACAACTACACATTGTCATTCATCGAATTCACAAATGTTCGCACTCCTTCCGACCATACCTGAAAACAGCATGTTCGGAGTACACTCCGCTAACAAATGTACACACAGCACACATCATCCACCAGGAAGTCCCAACACAAACAAACATCTCCATGCACTCCATGAATACATACCAATCAATATTGCCCATGAACCCCGGGCACCAACAAAGCTACAAACATCTACACGAAACAGTAGCACCACACACCCGTCACTCCTACTACCCATGAAGGTGTCGTAGTCACTGACGATACACTGCCTTTCCACCGAAAATATCCACGCTTATCGAAAATACGATTCAAAACAAAATCTATAGTACTCCTACTGACACGAAAGTCACACACACACCCGCATCCATCGAAGCAAAGGTTGCGACTCGGTCAGCTGATCGAACATCACATGGCAAACGAACATTCCTTACCAGACTGATGTTCACCTCTTTTGCTCACTTCGAAGCAAAGGT
>OENM01000127.1:129310-146272 GCA_900239745.1 Rotaria magnacalcarata | reverse complement strand
AAAGTTTGACACTGGATTGATGCTTTGTTATATGCTTCCTGAAAATATAGAAGGTTATATAGAGCTCAGAGTATAAAGTGATTTAAAAAACAGCAAAATATCTTAATGAGTTTGCAAAGTCACTGATGACTTTTTTTCTCTCTAGGCCGGTGTTCAAGACATCATTTCACTGTTCTTTTGGTAGTACAGCATTCGGTTATGCTGTAGAAAAAGTCAATCTTCATCGACGCATTGCTCTGTTTGTATTGAGTTGGGTTGGCATGACAACTAAATGGTATTGAGAATTTTAATCGACTCGTTAAAGTCAATGTTACCATTCAGTCGAGAAATCTCCTAAACATTTTAATTGAACAATTTCATCACTAAATTAAGTGTATTTTTTTAGGAGTAAAATCTATTTTTCATATTTCGTTGCTTTCTNATGTTGTGGCACCTCACTATTTCAAAGACATCATTTCACTGTTTTTTGGTAGTATGGCATTTGGTTATGCTGTAGAAAAAGTCAATCTTCATCGACGCATTGCTCTGTTTGTACTGAGTTGGGTTGGCATGGCAGCTAAATGGTATTGAGAATTTTAATCGACTCGTTAAAGTCAATGTTACCATTCAGTCGAGAAATCTCCTAAACATTTTAATTGAACAATTTCATCACTAAATTAAGTGTACTTTTTTAGGAGTAAAATCTATTTTTCATATTCCGTTGCTTTCTGTTCCTCGATGTTTTTAAGTTTATTCAATTCTAAAACATTGAATTTTTATTATGCCAAACTAGGATCATGGCAGATATGATGGGAGCAACGGCATTTCTTTCAATGTAAATGAACAATACTGCATCAATATCAATTATGTTGCCTGTAGCGTTGGCCGTTGTTCATGAACTTGGAATTTACAGTGAAAATTCTCTCAATAGANNAGCAAGCAGCTGTTATCAATGGTAGTAGAATTCTGACTTATTAGTTATAGTTCTCTATGTATTCAAACGTGTCTAGTTGTATTCGATTCTACAAATGGAGAAGGATCCGACGAAAACAAAATTGAAGAACTCACTCATACTACTCAAAGATGTCAAACATCGTATGTATATGAAACTGAAGCTTCTTGTCAAGTCTAGGCTTTCTTCTTCTCATAGAAAATTAGAAACTTTTGTGGAGACCAATAATCACTTAAAATTACTATTCTGTAGACGACGATAGATTCAAGAAAAAACATGATCAGTTCAAGAAAGGTAATTTTCTTTCGAATTTCGGAATTAGTTTCATCTTTATTTCAATGCATATTGGTATCTATCTAGGGTTTCTACTTGCCGTAGTCTATTCATCATCTATTGGTGGACTATCTAGTTTGGTTGGTACTGCACCTAATGTTTATCTGAAAGGTTTTGTAGAGACGTAAATAGGTAGAATACAAATAATAAGTGACTATGTTTCATATAACATAGTAAATATGGTGGTACTGCTTTTTGCATAAACTTTCTCAATTTTCTACACTTTGCTCTACCAGATGGAATACTAATTCTTATACTTTGTTGGTTCTGACTACAATGGTGCTATAACAAACAAGAGTACGTGTACATAACTTATGAAAGAAAATAGTCTGCTTTGAAAAATGAAAATATTGGCGTATCTCAGTCTAGATTGTTTCAATGCCGACCACCGTCTGAAATGTTTGAAGTTCAAACTCATTTGAAAGCCATACTCAACAAACCATATAAAGATCTGAGACGACCAAAGGGAATCATTGTATTTGATAGGAGAGCGTTCCTACATATGCACGTATTTCTTTTCTCACTTGTAGATGGAGTGAATTCACTGTAGCTGCCATACACTTATCGGATTTCGTTTACAAAGAAAATCTAACATGACGAGATCATGTGTTCTTTTTTGTTTGTTAGACACATTACTGATGGTACTGTAGCTATCTTCTGTGGGATACTTCCATTAATTTTACCAGACAGTAATCCATTTAATCGTAAGATATTATTTTCGATTTTTATATTAAATGAAACGAATGCTGATAAACGATGCTTACATCATTAAGGCAACCACGATTGGAAATATGAGCCCATTGTAAAATGGACTCAATTGGAACAGAATGTGTCATGGGGTTCAATACTATTGCTTGGTGCTGGTCTCACAATCGCCACTACTTTTGAAGTATGTTGAAGTAAAGACAACTGCTTAACACACACACATCTATAGCTCAATTGTTAAGAAATCAAAATTGTCGGATAGCGTGGCGCAAATCCTTGGCTTTGTATCTGGTGTACCACGAGCTGCGGCTAGTATTATCATAATTACTGTTAGTTGGTTTTTCACTGATGTAACTTCAAATACAAGTACTGCCAGCATTCTTTTACCTGTATTGGATTCAGTGGTAAGTGATATAAGAACACACTATTCTAGCAAAGATTTCTCGTAGTAGAACGCTATTTTATTCATATCTACATACTAGAATTTTTTAATCTGGTTGATGATGCTGATATTTAATTAATTCTATTTACATAATATATTTACATACTAGGTAACCCCACAGAGAAAAAAATTATACAAAACCGCGGTTATCAGCGGGTTTTCAAACCGCGGTGTACTCGATAATAACCGCGGTTCAGAATATAGCGGTTGTTAACGGTTTTCCAAACCGCGGTGTACTCGATAATAACCGCGATTCAGAATATAGCGGTTGTTAACGGTTTTCCAAACCGCGGTTTGCATGTGAGGAACCGCGGTGTATACCAGTGTCAAGGAATGTGCAAGGACATTCGAGATGTCGTGCCCCACAAATTCCGGCAAATTTTACTTATGTCACATACATAATATAACAACTCTACAAAGACAATTTGTGGAAATGGAGCTCAGGAGTGTTCCCTACACAGCCTCTCGAAGGGCGCCCCATCTGAAACCTTCAAGGTTATGATCGGCACACCTACTCCCAAGGGGGAAACAGCGAACTTGAAGTACGTCAAAGTACACTAGTTGAAGTAGCACAAAGTTAGAACAAGTAACTTGAGATAACTTCAAGTAAATGTAAAGTTGAGAAGTACGCCAAAGCAAACTACTTGAAGTAATTTCAAGTACTTCAAAGTAAGTCGAAATAGCTCTAAGTTACTTCAAGTCCAAAAGTCCGCTGTTTCCCCTTGCCTGCTCCTGTTGAGTATAGTGTATCGAAAAAAATCGCGGTTTGAAGCGGTTTTTGGATATAACGGTAGTCAGACCAAAAATGCGTTGCAAAAAAACAACCGAAAACCGCGTTTTTCATCGGTTTTCAAAATCGCCGGAGTCAGACCCTTTATGCGTTTCAAACATACCGCCTGAAACCGCGGTTTTTTAAAAGGCGGTTTACAACGGTTTTCATAACCGCGGTATGCGACTGTTTTCAAAATCCCGAAAGTCAGGCCATTTATGCGTATCTGGAAAACCGCGGTCCTTGGCGGTGTTAGAGGGGTCTACGAAAGTTGGTCGAACGAAAATTGATCGCGGTTAATTGGTCGATACGAAAATTGGTCGATGTGAATATTGATAGATACGAAAATTGATCGACAACAATATTAGTCGAGTTTAGTTAAAAGAAAACAATTTCTTTATTAAATCATGAACTGATATTAATAAAATAAAAAATGATAAAAGATGTTCGGAAAATGCTAGCAATTTTGAAACAAAAAGGCATATCTTTTACACATATATGGGAATCGTAATAGGCTAAAGATTAACTCACAAGACAGTACTTTTTAGTTTTAATTATGCTTTAACACAGTAATCTATATTTCATATAATCCTAATTGGATTATGTTCGAAATTCTTGAATAAGTTCTATAAAAAGCAGTAATACAAATCAAATCTAANATTATCCGAACTTTGCCCATCGTGGAATCCAAAATCTATCATGATGGACTTTGAAAAGGCTGTAATGAATGCATTTGCTGAAAAATTTATAACAACAACTAATCAATCTACAATATCTGGCTGCTTTTTTCATCTTCAACAGAGTATTCAACGTAAAGTCCAAGTGAGTTATTTAGCTCTAGAGAAAAGCTGAATATCGAAGTTTCTTTTCGTAGGAATTAGGCTTAAAAACAAATTATGAACAAGATCCTGTGTTTGCTCATCATGTTAATAAAATTGCTGCTCTTGCTTTTCTTCCTTTAAATGATGTTGGTCAAGGTTTTGATGATTTGTTTAATTCATTGCCTCCAATATTACATCCATTATTAAATTATTTTGAAGACACGTATGTCGGCAGACATCGTCCGCAAGGACGATCGAATCCTTTATTCAAAATCGAATTATGGAACATGCATCAAAGAACAACTGATCTTTTAATGCGTACCAACAATTCAGCTGAGGCATGGCATCGTCGTCTAAGTTCAGTTACTCAGTGTCAACATCCCACTCTTTGGCTTTTTATCAACAATTTAAAAACTGAAGAGCACTACATTTACTGCCAATTAATTAAGTTGAATGCTGGAGAAAAGATCCAGCCAAACAAAAAATATCTTAAGTATAGTGTGCGATTACGTAATTTAATTCAACATCCACTTCCATCTATTCTACAACAATTAGATGGACTTGCTCATAATTTATGAGTCTTATATTGTAAAGCTTCTATGTTTGTGTTTATCTTACATATTTGTTATTTATTCGTAGCTTTTCTTTTTTGTTCAAATTGAATTTTCGTTGTTGATCTAATAAATTCAATTTATTATTGTATAATTCACGACTAATTTTCGTATCAGTCAATTTTCGTATCGCGTAATTTTCGTATCGACCAATTAACCGCGATCAATTTTCGTTCGACCAATTTTCGCTTTCCCGTGTTAGAGATACGCATGGATGGTCTGACTTTCGCTATTCGAAAATACCGGCTGAAACCGCGGTTTTTTTGACCGGTGATTACCGCGGTTTTTCGAAAAAATTTTCTCCGTGGGCAGTCTACAAATAAATAAAAATCGTGTACAAAGTCGAAAGGAAAATTTCCAGGGAGAAAGCTATAACGCAAAAAAAAATTGAGCAAAAGTAAATTCCCCCGCTCATCGTAAACTATGATATCAATAAGTTCTTTCGATTGAGATAATGTGAATGATTCGATATATTTAAATTGACTTTTAAATATAAAAAAAAATTGATCTGTATATAAAGATAAACAAGTTATACCAAGAATTATATATTATTTCAATGATTATGAGATAAAGATGCTTGATATGAAATTGTTTTCATTTAAAATTTATAGTAAATTATAGATATATACAATCTGGATTGATTTTTCAAAATAAGTAATTCAATGAAATATCTTCTATTATTAAATGGTAATACAATCGAAAAAATAATCTTATGGATAGAATTTCTCTGAATAAATAGATAAAAAGATGATGAAAGTTTCTTTTCTGACACTACTTATCTAAGACTTAATGAACGGTAGAAACATCAGCTTGACGTATGAGATTGAACAGAATGCATCATAGATTTTTTTCGAAGATATATATACATTACAGTGATGCGATCGGTTCGTGTTTTTTTCGAACCGAACCGAACCGAATAAAATTCAAATGTCTTACATATCTCAGCAACATCAAAATATAATTAGAATATTTGCTTTTCTCTTAAAATGCAATTTTCTGTATACATTATGTATATATTTATATATGACGCAGGAGAAATTAATATTCAAGAGATTTTGAATCTTTCCTAGTTAAAGTTACAATTTTAATTTCGCTTAGTACAAATTAAAATTTCAACTTTGACTAGATACTTTCTAGTAAAAATGAATGTTTCGATTTTTCCTGTAGGAGAATATTAAATATTCCTGACTAAATAGTATCAACTTCATATTTCAATCTTTCTAGTAAGAATAATTAAAATATATATTACTTTCGGCAGAATCGGTAGAAGACTAGAAAAAATAGGGTGTGGGGTGTGGGTGTTGATAGATGTTTTGTGCTATACTGGCACACATATCCACATCCACACCCTCATGTCATTCATCGAAAAAGAAACTACGCTCAAATGTGTACTTTAATCTTTGGATTTTTGACACATAAAAACAATGAAGTTAATATTAAATTTTCAGGAATATTTCAAATTCTCCTATAGGAGAAATTAAAACATTCATTTTTACTAGAAAATATCCAGCCAAAGTTGAAATTTTTAGTTGTAATAAATGAAATTAACACTTTACATTTTACTAGGAAAATTACAAATTCTCCTGAATTTTAATTTCTCCTGCGATACATTCATATATATATATATATTATTGTTATTAACATCTGTTTTTAACACGAGTGTAGCGTTCCTATTAGAAACACTGGATGGATCTATGTTTTACTTGTTTTATTTCTCTAATAAGGAGAAAAAATCTCTTGGTTGAAAATAAATATATCGCTTTAAAAGACTTCGAACCAAACCGAACCGAACCGAGCCGATCACATCACTGATACATTACATTCTTTTAAACAATCACAAAAATTTAATACAAAGTCGATATAGAAATGATTTTCAAAAAATTGAACTTGAATAATAGACAAAAACAAAAATAATAATTTTTTCTATTCAAACAACTTAATATTTTATTGAAAATAAAAAGTCAAGTCATTTTCAATGAGTTTGTACATGATACTGTCTTAATATTACTCAATACGTAGGATATCTTAGGTGAGGATTTGCGTATTTTCCAATACGATTCGTCAAATCATCAGACCAAATTGAACAAACATCGGACCAAGATAGATCTCGACGAGCTCTATCGAATGCACTATTTATTATTTTTTTCCCAAGGCCTACCCATCATAGAGAAAAACCAAAAATACTGCAAAAACTACTACAAAAAAGCCTAGTTTTTCAGAAGAACCTGTCGCGATTCGCCAATTCATCAGGCCAATCTCTCAAAACTTCATCCTAGATAGAGTTTCACTTGCTCTATCGAATGGTATACTAGTCAGTTCTTTGCGATGCTTCCGTTGCCTCCTAGAATTTTGCTTCAGAATCCTGGAAACCTGAGGTTTCTCCGAAGAACTCGTCGCGATTCACTTTTTCAACGCTCCATACAACTTCTCAAGAAGAACTTGGTGAGATCAGCCGAAAGGACCTCTGTCGGGGTCAATTTCACGGTCGGATCCCCTCCGAACGGCAAATCCAGGCCGGAATCGGAGATTTCGATTTTGTTGAAGTTTCGATGTTTGCAAGAATCAAAGTAATTGTTATATAATATTTTACTTCTACAACAATTTTTGAAGGATTTTTATTTCTTTTACGGATTTTCTTAATATTTGCGTTAGTTTGACCAATTTCAAATGTTAGCAGGCTAACGACACCATTCTATTTTGAGGAGGAAAGGAAAAAAATTTTGTTGGTTCAACTGAATTGAGCAACCCATGATCGAATCGAGTTTACGGTAATTAAAGATTTAATTTGCGCTTGGATATTTTACAAAGAAAAGTTTATTTTCAGATAAAGTTCTTTCTACCATTAATAGCTGCATTATTCAATATTTGTTTTATTTGAAACGGTTTGTAGTTATGTCTGAAGAAAGATTACATGATGATCATGACAACAATCTGGTGGACCTTGCCCAGGATGATCATTCAGGCCGTCTGAAAGACAATTGAAAACAGCCTTAATTTTCACTCTATTTTGCCGTAATCCGTCAGTTCATTTATGGACCGTTTTCTTCCACCTGGGTGTAACTAATGTTTGAGAAGTATCAATGGAAGCTCAACATGAATCGAGCACAGGTTCACCTGCAGCAACGCCCCCAACCCCGACTGAATGGTGGCTATTACTCAAGAACTGAAGGAATTAAATCACCAGATCGTACTATGGAGCGACCAGATGGATAAAATTCTTCAAGCTAGAACGAACATTACGACGGTCTGGTACGATCGTAAACGGCCGCATGCTACCGTTTTATAACGTTTCCGACCGTAAATCGCCGTAATTTGACGTTTTGGTATGTATCGTATTACGGTCGTATTGCGCCCTGTCGTAAACGGTTACTAACGGCCGTAATGTGGTTGGATATTTCCATATCCGATCGTTTTTGGTACGATGCAAAACGACCGTAATACGGTGCATACCAAACGGCTGTAAATTATGATCAAACGGTCGTGTACGATCCAAGTTGATCTACTTGGGAAGCCAACGAAAGAATTTCTCAACTGAATCAAAACATTTTATCAGCTATTGCTAGTTATTCCGATTTCAATTCAAAAAATCTTAATGTTTATTTGTGATTTAGACTACTGGAACTATCGGCTTTTATATGAAACGATGACGTTTAAATTTCTTGTTCATTTCATTGCCTCATCGTTATTTGTATTTTGAAAATGACTGAATAATTCTTATTAGTAAAACCACATGAGAATATATGGAAAGCACAGCCCAGGTCGAGAAATCCCACAATGAATTCGATAGGAACTTGATAGTATCCTATCATCCGACAGAATCTTATAGGGTTCCGGGTCGAAGAATTGACGTCGGAACCACTGGTCGGAAGTCATTGAAATTCCGATGACATCCAACGGTTTCTTAGGAACTCATAGGAATCCGGAACCTGGAATCCGACGATAGTTCTGTAGGGTCCGACAAAATCCGATAAGATCCTACTGGATGCGAATGGAGAATTACGATTCGACGAATATTCTTCACATATTACTTATACCATATAACTACATTGAAATACAAAGCAATGTATAAATAAAGCCTTTTATCTTTTAGTTTATTACATCTGCTCAATTAATAATAAACATTTATGCTAAATAAAAGCATATTATTATATTATATAGGACATAGTTGTCTTGAATAAGATCACACCAGATAAAGACAGCTTTTAAGTAATTGAAAAAGAAAAAAATATCAACTTGCTTGAGAAGGTGATTTCCCAAGTGAAAAAAAAATACAGCCCTATGCATGACCCTAAAATTACGACGTCGTATTTCTCGATATGGGTCATAAAATTGAATTTTATGTAAAGTATTACATCAGGATAAACGTAAAAAGATGTTGTACGGTAGTAAGAGATCGATTCCTTACTTTATTAATAAGATCAAATCACTGAAAAACTTCTGATCAGTAAATGCATACGTTACTGATATCTTAAAGAATAATGCACAATATGCTAATAATACAAAGGCTAATTCAATAAAATTAATTAAAAATTTAAATATATAACCATAAACAGTTTCAATGAGGAGGTTATAATTAATTAGTGGATCTATTTAATTTGTAAGTTAAGGAAAATATGCACGAGTTGAAATAATATAGCGTTCATCTGTTTGACAAGATAAATATAAAATGAATTTTCATCGATCAGCTATACTCAAAGTTTCACTAAATCGCAGTTGTACCTGTATCATCTTCTGCTACAACAAGCAGATATAAAACTGCTGAAAAGAAAAAGGAAATATGCTACAGAGATGGACAGGGCAGCCTAAACGTCGTTCCGCCATCGTCTATTGATTAAAATTGACCTCGCCCCGTCTCCACCAGGCTCCGAACCACCACACCTCTAAAATGCCTTTTTTTTTTTAGAGAACAATCATTTTACGGTCACTTTTTATAATTACTATTTCATTATTTAATATCAAAAGGCTTAAACTAAACAATTGCATATAGTTTCGAATAGAAAACTAGTAATAGTAGAAAGATAAAATCATCATAATAATAAAAAAACAAGGATAATCAATCATTTTTTTGTTTTCTTTCAGTTTTACTGATTGAGTAGAGCTTAAGATAAAAAACATAATTTTGCATTCTTTTATAGATTATTATTTAGAGAACTCCTAGATGGAGACAACGATGAAAACGATTGATTATTACAAAGCTATTTCCTAATTTGACTTGTACTGTTTGATTTACATGAATAGGTAATGAAACAAACATCGGCGGGTCAGCGTCACATATGGAGGTGTGGCAATAAATAATAAAACCGACTTCTTTTTAAAGAAAGACAGGCTTTTGGGGTGGCATATGTATATATACCGATAGATATATCTAGCGGTGTCGTGAGCAACCAAAAAGGGGGTGTGGATAATTGATGAAATCCTACTTTTGAAAAATTTTGAGAACGAATAACCAGTGTTGCCAGATCTTCCGAATTGTGAAATATTTTCGGGATTTACTCTAGATTTTTTCAGAATTTTTTCTGTTTTTTCGAGAGTTTTTGGGGATTTTTCAGAATTTTTCAAAAATTTCTGCATTTTTTCGACTTTTTCTGAAAGTTTCGACATTGATGACTTTTTCTCACATTTTTGGCAGTTTTTTTGAATTTTTTGGGGGTTTTTCGAATTTTTTTCCGGATTTCTGAGTTTGACTTTTGGCAACACTAGGACTATTTTGTGAAATTGCGCTTATGGTACTATAGATTTCATTTGGTGAAATACAATGCAAGACAGTTTTCAAATATTTGGGCGGGTCACACCCTGTCTCATCCCCCAGTGGTCTGGACACCTTTGAATATATTCACTAATTATTTTTTTCAGGTGTGGCAATTGCTACCTGTTAGCGTTAATGTTGGATCACACTAACGCTAGACGATGATTTAGATGCGCTTTCTAGTATAACGGTAGTACATCTGCCCGGATAGCGGAAGGTATGGGTTCGATTCCCATGAAGGTCATCTTTTTCATCGTTCTGTCACATAACATCAGTGACACTGCTTGTCTCTTTCGTTCTATACATATTAGAGCCTAACACTACCAATTGCCCTCTGGTGGCCCGTCGTTGGAAACAAATTAGACTTGAAACATTTGTGAAATTTCTTAATCCCAATATAGATATCGAGAAGATATTCTTTAATGAATAATATTTATTTATTTTTGTTATCAAAATAAAAATTATTACAAATTTCAAGATTGATTTATTTGCATAAGGTCACTTAATGGTACCGAGTGTTGTTTTAAAACGATTTCCTTGTAAAATAAATTATTGTCATCGGCTTGAATCAATCCTTTATCTATGAAAATAGAAATAAAAATTAGTTTTTCTATTTTGATTTTCTCTTTAATTTAATTACCATTATGATGTTGTGACATTGAACTTTTCTTTAATACATCAGCTGAAGTTTCTCGTGATTGTTGCTTGAAACTGTTACTTTTAACAGTTGTTGAAGTTGCTGAACGTGAACGAGAATCAAATGATTTTATATACCAATCTTGAGCAGTTGAATCAGGTCGAAGAGGTTTTCGTAAGCATCGTTCAGCTAATGTTGGTTTAATGTCAAATCTGTCTGGATTATCAACACGACTCTTTTCTCGGTCAAGTTTCGATTGATAAAGAATATCGGCGCTCTATACGATATTAACTAGAAATTAATATTATGCCAAATACTTGAGGTGGGGAAAAACCTTTTTCGTTCTATATGCATCCGATGGATCAGTAATTAGTTCAGTCACTTTTAGATTATTCTTTAATGATTTCGATGTATGTGCTCGTTCAAAATTATGCAAGTTTCTTTGATAAGAATAATCAGTAAAATCATCAGTACGTTCATTTGTCGGATCTATATATGCTCTTTGAGGAGAAACGAAGAATTTATTTTAATGGTTTGAATAAGTAAAAAATTCTATGCATGATGCTTACTTTTTATTCGTAAATAATTCATAGGTTTGTTCCAACAATCGTTCGGCTCCTCCGTCTTTGCCGTGTACTGTTGCATCGATGAATTCATTTGAAATTGGAATCTTTTTTCTTGCTATAAATTGTTTAATAAGTGACCAATTCGATAAACGAGAATTTAATGAACGCCCATTTAAATAAGTGAACATACTGATTTCATTAGGAAAATAAGCATGTAAAATTTCAGCATAAGCATATCCATTTGATAAATCCCTTGAAATAGAAATAGAAACTCATTCTATCGATCGTGTATTCAACACTTTAACATTTTCGAAAACATCAATTGATTTATTTGTTTTTCGTTGGATTAAAAGGATTTTAAGTGATTTATTTGTGTTTAAATAAGAAAATTGAAGTGTTTGAATAGAACTCTAACATACCACTTTGGCACAACTATAGGATATGTGAGATAAAGACTTTCAAGCCAACGAAGAATTTCACGAGCTGTTCGAGCAACCATGTTGTAGAAAAATTGTTTTCTTGTAAAATAGATAGAGTGAATGTCTTCGTTCTTTGCTTATGTTCGTTGCTAAGATACGACCTTCTCTTTTCCAATCAAATTCATTGATTGACTAGAACAAATACAAATTGTGAACAGAAATAAATGCAAATATTAAATAAAAATATAAAAAATAACTAAAATAATATTTTAATATAAGAATACTCAATATTTGATTGGTTAATTATTTATCTTTTTCCAGGTCTTATACCGCTAGTTTCTAATAGTAAATCATTTTGCTTTGAACATGTCAGATTTAAATTGGGTATTAGAAGACATTAAAAGTCAAAATAATCAACAACAACACGACAAATTATCATTAGTAGATGGTAAAATTAAAATTTTCATGAGTAAATCATTTTGAAATTTTTTTATCAGATGAATTAAAAATCGTTTCAACATTCGAAAATGATTCTAAACCAAATCATGCGAACAATATAATAAATGAATTTGAATCGAAACAGTCTGTTAAAACCACAGACAGTGAATCACCCGATGAAAATGATTCTGAATATGAAGATGTAGAAGCAGAAGAAGACGACGATGATGAAATAAATGATGTATCCGTATTAACTTCTATTTCGAATAAAAATCCTCTTAAAGTATCAATTAGAATGATTCTTCTTGTTTTCTTTTCATTAAATTTCTTATCTTAGACATGTATGGATGATGAGGAATTACATCGCAAGGTGCAACCTCGACGTACCACGAATAAAAAACTTAAAGATGACGAACATTCAGAAGATAATGAAGACGATGATGATGATAATGATAATCAAAATGTACCGATTATAAAAAAGTCTGATAAAAATAAACCCGTACTCGATGATGATAATAATGCTCATAGTCCAGCTTATATTCCACGTAAAGGAAAATTCTATGAACATGACGATAGAACATTGGATGAAAACGAACGACCAAAACAGTAATGAGAAAAATTGAAACGTTTGTTTTTTTAAGTGCATTTATTCGATTCTATTTTAGAGAAATATCAAAACAGGATAATCGATTTTATACTGATTCAGATGCAAAATGGCAACATGATCTGTATTTACGAGATGAAGAAATCTTAAAATCTCGATATCCATCCGACAAACAAAATCGTACTTATTTCGAGTAATTAGTAGCGAAACAGAAAAATTCTACAACTGATAAACAGTCTCTGAAGTGAGCCTGTATTTACGTGTTACAAGCATACATTTTCAGGAATGTTTCCGATCGTGTCCCTAGTCGCATCCTAAGAAAAACCTCAACCGTAGATCTAGTTTTATTTATTAGATAGAAAAAATCAGCATCGTTAAATGTGTTTTTAAACTTGTTTTTCAAGTCTTGCTCTATTTGAGATAAAAAAAATAACGAGAAAATTCTTGTGTCAGAGAAGTATTGGCCTCTAGTGCATTCTTTTAATGCATCACTAATACAACTATGATAATGGTCTGTCTTTGACATCACTCATATAAATTGGCAGTAGATTAATGGTAGTATTTTAGAATAAAAACAAATCAAATTAATTAAAAAAATTGACTAGAAATATTTTTTTCAGGTTCATATCTATGCCAATTTGAAGACGTAATTAAAAAAATCCATTTTTCTCGTTCCCCCGTGAGACAACATGACAATCATGGATATAAACTCTGTTCAGGGTGACTTTAATTTAGTGAAGTCAACATGACCGTATAGATTTCGCTTAAAATTCATTTGAAAATTGAAAGACTTCCTTTTTGTCAGAACTCAATGCTATTTTTGATATTAATAAGAGAATATTTTAGGCATGGTAATCATCGAGATCGAGAACATTTTCCATTAAAGGATACTGGCTCTCAATCTAAAACAGAACATAGCAGTTATCATCAACCACAGCGAGATTACCATGATTATCGTCGACGAATTACACATACGAGTTATAACAAATTACATAACAATCGAGTAAATAATTTCGATGTTATGGATTATGGTCAACCGTTATCGAATAATCGTAATGGTAGTTACAATAGAACTATGAATACTAATGAAAAATCTCATGTAGCATCTCGTCGGCAACAACAACAACAACAACAACAACAATCTGATAATACTAATCTATATCATATTGATGAACGAATATTTCATCGTAGAAGAAATTTTACAAATAGTCAATTTCAACAGCAAACTAATGAACTTAAAGTTCACAATAGTATTCCGAGACGATTCGATGAAAAATCGAATGAACCTAATCAATTCAAACATAACAACGGATATAAAAATAATAATAGCGAAAAACTTCAACAAGAATATCGTGGTTTGAAGAAATATGAATTCTTCGAAACGAAGAATAATTTACCACCTCGTCTTCAACTAGATAACCCTAAACGAAATTTTACACAAAAACAATCATATCAACGTAAATTGATAAAAAAAACAAAAATACTTTAATATCTATTTTTTGCCAATTTAGAAAAGCCAACATTAAATCTTTCGAGTCAACTATCGAATATTGAACGGCCTAAACGATATTCAAACATGCGTAATCACATGACAAATGCTATCGAACAACAAACTCTATCATCTAAAATGCAACATTTTCAAGATCAACGTAATAATAAGAATGTTGAACTGAGTACTTTCAAAACATTCAAAAAATTTTAATTCCATATGAATGCTACGTAAATAATTTAGATGATTGGCCACAAGCACCACCGCCTCCAACAGCGTACTATCCGCAACAAAATACAACACCTCAAATACTCTATCAACAATCCAATTCTCAATATGTACCGATGAACTATTATCAACGAGTAAACAAACTTCTCTTATTCAAATATGATGGACAAACTTTTGTTTATAGAAGTTTATATATCTTTTCTGAGGAAACTTATTATCTATTTCGCCTAAATGCAAGAGGATTTGTTCTGCATCTCATTGCTTTCTGGCAGTTTTCTAATGAAAAAGACCAAAGAAGATGTCAAAATAAGAATTATTTCTCTGAAGAATCCAGTTACATAATAAGCTTCAATACAAGGACTCAGCTTTGCTGTTTACAAGAAGAGAATGCTAACAGTAAAGTATATTAAGCGACAACTAGTTCAATATATTATTACATTTGACATCTATTGATATAAAGAAAAAAATGTCTATCATTGAAAACTATATCTTATAGTAAAAAGACATGCAATGATTCAATGGATGGTGAGCTAGTTTTTTAGAACTGAATAAAGAATCATAATTGCTTTTATCTAATAAAATGCGAGACAGTTATAACTATTCTAATTATGTTCAAGATCAAAACGCCAGACGTATAGTTTTATTAAATTGATTTTGAACAATCAAAATCAAAGAAAGAAATCAAATTAGAACAAAATTTTCTTGTGCATCATTGAGTAATAATTGAATCCTTTTGTTAGGAAGGGAACAAAGCAGCAGAATCCTATAGAAAGCAATGATATACAAATAAAAGCACTTGTTAAACTTTGAACGAATCTTTTCGTTTACTGAAGAAAAACGTTTATTGACATTTACATAAAAGCTATTTGTCTTTTAGTTTCAAGAAAATAAATAGTATCAAACAAAAGCAATCAAGTTTTACATAGTTTGAAGTATTAGTAAAGAAAATTCAATTTTGCGATTGGACGTATGTATTTGTTATAAGCGTTGCTGTTTAACTAATTTATTATCGTTGTTTTTCTTTAGTTCATTATACTTCAAATTTATGGTACACAAGAAGATTTATTCAAGTTTACCTACAGTTCTTTAGTTATGTTCAATTTATAGTTACTCTGTTATTTGTTGTTTCTATTCTGTTTTGTTTTTCGTTGTTAAAGAATGAACCGGTTTAATCATTTTTTTCCCATAATCATAAAGACTCGATTTTCTGGAAGAAGAAACAGAACAGGACAAATTTCATGATTACTTTTTTTCTCATTGCCTACGATGGAATAACTGAGTGTGTTCGATCAATTGTCTGATTGTTGAAGTGATATGCTTGCTAGACTGTCATCTACAAACAACTATTATTCTTCTTTGTTAGGAGAATCTTCAGACATTAGTTTATGGCATCAAAAGTACGATTGATTTATTTTCTTAACAAATCCATCCTTTTTTAATATATATATATATGTCTCTGTTATGATTATCAAAGATTGCATGAATGTTTCTTTTGACTTATTTTGCGTAGCCTTGTCGTTCTATCTCATTTTCAATGGCATTCACAGTTGGTAGCGTCATCAATGGTCGATTATGCGATTCTCATAAACAGACCAAATCCTTATTTTTCTGTATCTATAATCGTTTATAATGCCATTTGTTCTCTATGTCCATAGGACAAATAATGGCATCCTATAGGTTATAGTTTGGTTTTCAGCTAAACAACTTTCGATAAGTCGATACTGTCATTCGAATACATACATAAGAAAAGGTCACTATTACTAAAGAATCAATCAAAAAAAAGTGAAATTACATATACTTATTCTGTTCTGTATCTGTTTCTACTTGGAAGAACATAGTAGTTGCCGTTCTTCATATGATCCTCATTTGTACATATGCGAAGTAGCAACAACTGAAGCAGACGAATTATAGAAAGAAATATAGTTATTAAAACAAATTATCAAGTTACAAAGAAAAACTTCTTGTCAAATATGTTGTATTACAAGATAACCAAATATTTTCTGTTATTAGCATATTTATTTGAATTAACAAGTAAGTTTTTTTTTTAAATAATTCATATATAATCTCTCAAATAGTTGGAGGTATGCATCAACGTCGTTTATTAAAATATTTACTTGAAGATCAAAATTATAATCCACTTGAAAGACCTGTTCTTAATGATTCGCATACATTACAAGTATCAATGAGTTTAGCTCTGCAACAGATAATGGATTATGTGAGCGA
>OENM01000127.1:113022-129301 GCA_900239745.1 Rotaria magnacalcarata | reverse complement strand
AAAAAAAATAAACAATGATATCTATACATATATTTCTTTTTTGAACAGGATGAAAAAAATGAAATTATTGCTATCAGTGGTTGGTTAGTTTTTGTAAGCCTATTGATATATGCTTCTTTCGTTTTTTTTTCTATTATTATCATCATTCTTTAGGAATGGTTTGATTATAATCTACAATGGAATCCAGATGATTATGGAGGCATCAGTACAGTGCGCATACCATGTGAACGCCTTTGGACACCTGATGTTTTTCTTTATAATAGGTAAAAGGTAAAAGACAGAAAACTAGATTGACTTTTTTGTTTATAGTGCTAGTGAGAACTTCGAAGGTACGATGAAAACAAATATAGTTGTACAAAATACTGGTAATCTACTTTTTGTCCCACCTGGCATATTAAAATCGATCTGTCCTTTTAATATTGAATCATTTCCATTTGTAAGTTTTATTTAACAAAAGTTTTCCTATACATTTTGTAACACTTGTATTGTTTTTGCATTTTTTTTGGATGTGCAAAATTGCACATTAAAATTCGGTACATGGAGTTTTGATGAATCGAGTGAGTGAAATCAGATCAATTTAAAAAAAATATATTTATTTAATATTAAACTCTTTTTTTTCATAATCATAGCTGTCAATTTGACTACTAATAGTAATACAGGTCAAGTGGATGCATATGTTAAAAATGCTGAATGGGATTTAGAAGGTACCTAGTTTTATAGCTAGAAATCTTATCTTGTGTTTTCTTTTTTTGTAGCTTTTGTTGCAGTAAGACAATCAGTTAAATATGAATGCTGTCCAACTGTATATCCATTTGTTCTATTTACTGTTCAAATACGACGACGTACACTTTATTATGTGGTGAATGTTGTTGGTAAATTTTTTTCTTTATTATTTAATAACGCTTCTAGTTTAGAATGAATTTATAATTTTTGTCTCTAAATAAGCTTCGTTTATTAATGAATGAGTCATGGGCAAACTGAATGCTTCAATGATCTTTACTAGCTGCTTCAATAGATAATACAGTTGTTTTTTGATTCACACACGTATGGTTTTGAATTATCTCAAAGAAATAATTATAATTAAAGAGTTCTTTTTGCTTTAATCTTTTTAACTGATACCCCCAATATATTTCATAGATTATATAATATGGATCAAAGATTTTTCTCGTTAACAAATATAAACATCTGTTACTTTCATTTAGTGCCCTGTGTTCTCATTAGTTTTATGACTTTGCTTGGCTTTGTTCTTCCACCAGATAGTGGTGAAAAAATATCGTTACGTAAGTAAAATGTCTCCTCGAATTGATAGCAATAGATTATTGTTCTCTCTATTCCTTATGTTTTTAGAAGTCACTATACTTCTGTCAGTTGTCATGTTCAGTTTGTTAATCTCAGGCATTATTCCAGCAAGTTCAACAGCATTACCTATTATTGTTATGTATTTTACAACAGTTATGTTATTGTGTTCGACATCAGTAGTTGCTACTGTTTTTGTTCTCGTTCTTCATCATCGTAATGCTAAAAGTCATACAATGCCTATGTGGGTAAGATATATATTGTGAAATATTCCTTTTTCGATATTATTAAAACTAGTTTTTCTTTTTTTCCTTCTAGGTTAAAATATATATTAATCAATATCTAGCATGTATACTATGGATGAGTCGTCCAGAACACGATCTAACTTGGAAAACAATAAGTCTTCAACATCGTCGTGCAAAAGAGCGACAAAACAGTTTAACCAGTATTCAAAACTGTGCGCCTACACCATTACTAGCTTACTCATCAAAATCTTTATTAGCTAATGTAACTAGCATTGACGATCAAGCATATGCAAGTAATTCATTACCGAATAATATGAATGCTTCTATACAACGTCAACAATCGAAATGTAACAATCCTCATCATCATCATTATAGTCATGATCCGAACGAAATTTCACTTCCACGTGATATGCGCGTATTTCGTTCAGAATTACGTTCAATAAAAGCTGAAGTTCGATTTATAACAGATCATATTAAAAAAGAAGAAGAAGAAGATGATGCGTCACAAGATTGGCGATTTTCCGCTATGGTGCTTGATCGTTTATGTCTTATTATTTTTTCTATACTAACAACAGCGTTAAGTTATTGCACACTTTTTTCTGCTAAAAACTTTTTTAAGCTTCAATAAAGATAATTTTCATTATTTTCATTCTTATCTTTTCTCTCTGTGTGTATGCATGTGAATGCGTGTGTGTGTGCGTGTGTGTGTGTTTGTATACTTGGACTTTCTTTTTATTTAAAAGACAAAAAAAAAGATTGATGATAAGTTTTGACAACGAATCAGTAAAAAGGGTCGATTGTCTTTCTCCCTCTCTCTCTCTCTCGGCTTCTCTCATATTTTCTTTTTTTTACGATCGACATCACACTTGCACGTTAATTGCTCTGTGCTCTCCGAATTTGTTATTCTTGTCGATAGAACAACGACGCTGCGCTATTTCGTCAATGACATTAAGGTGAGTCAAATGATTTCAAGCATATAGACTAATAGTTTTTTGAACATATATATACATATCTAAACGTGTATTGTTATTTATTGATGAAAGCCAAAATGAGACTGTTTAACTGCATCTGATTACAATGCATACTTCCATTTACTCATCTATAAATAGCTGAATGACTGATTCATCGTTTATATATGAATTGGAGTTCAATTTCCGCTCAAGTCAAGTGTGTTCGTGAGGAAGATGGAAGCGAGAGAGAGAAGGTTTGTTGACTGTATGTCATACGTTCTTTTCTTTTTTGTAAGTTGTTTGAGTCCCCGCGAGAATTGATGACAATATAGACGAATGACTAATCGAGAGAAGGAGAGTCAATGTCCTGAGGGGTGCAGCAACAATATACAGTAGCGATCAAAATTGAATCTTTTTCGTTTATTTTTGCAGCGATACAGAGAGAGAGAGAAAGAAAAAATTATACTTTCTAATGAGTTAATCCACTCTTTCACTATCGTTTTCTTTCAAGTTCGAAAAATAAGAAGTATGATGAATCATTTTGTCACATCGACGTCTTTACTAGTTCAAGTACATCATGACTTTTCTCTATTATATTGATGTTATCGAACATAAGAAGGAAAAACTTATTGTGTTTGTTAGTCAGCTAACTTTGTTCGTCTCTCTCTCTCTTTCTTTTTTTCCTTCGTACTAACATGCACCAATCAATAGTGAGAGAAATACTAGAAAGGAAGGTTAGTTTCACGTCATTCTTAGTTGAGCAGAGTAGGAAAAAATAAACGAGAAAAAAGAATGGCCCATTCACTATTCCTGTATTTCTTTTCTTTTAGCATAAGTCATTCATTCGAGTAAGTTCATCGAATTCTATTTGATTGTTTAATCTCAACTAATTCATATCGTCTCATCATTACTATGCGTGAACTTAGGCTTAACTAAATACAGGTGTTAAGATTACTACGACTCTTATTTCATTTTTTCGATCTTGAATATTTACATTAAAATAGGTATTCTTTTGATACATAGAATGTAAATTTTTTGTATCTCAATTTATGCCAACAGACATCTATTGTTCATAAAAGAAATATTGTTGTTATTGAATCGTCTGTGTGACAAATGAGCTATTGATGAGATGAACTCCTGGCCGGCAACAGCACGTTTCTTTTTCTTTTCTCTCTCTCATCAAAAAGCAATCATTGAACAGCAACGTACACATACAGGTTTGTTTTAAAGAGACGGTACACTGTCGTTTACATTTTACTATATTTATCCTAATGAGTGCCAAGGTAAGTCTATCGATTTGAAGAGTTGAAATCCTTGTGAAGAGGGTCATACGTCGTGAGAAAAAGAGGCAGAAAAAAAAACGAAATGAATAATCTTGTTATTGTTGCACTCAATGAACATTTTTCTTCATCGTCTAAATGCCACCCACAAATATATATATATATATATATATGGTAAATAGGAAAGAGAAGGAGGGACACCATTTTCGTCGTCATCGATGTTACATATAACGATCGATTTAAAGGCTTCAAAAACGTCAATAATATTTTCAGTTGAGGTATGAAGAAGAAAAAGTGAATGATGTAACCTGTTTAGCATCATCAGTAATCGTTGAACAATCGATCTATATGTATATGTATATATATATATACATATGCGTGTATTTGAATCAACTATGATGACAGAAAATGTCAAGTTTAGTCTTGTGTCTTCAATCGAAAAATTGTTTGAATTGTATAAGAAAGAAAAGAAGTAGGAAAAAAAGAACGAAATCGTTTTATACGTTTTGTAAGTTAAAAAATTACATCGCAGGCAAGTAAAAAAAAGAAGAGAAAAAAATTGCATTTTTCTCGTTATTCCAATGTGTACAGTTTTCATTCAATTCATACTAATCACTTTTATACATTTTGCCTTTGAAATCTATCGCACTGTTGTTGTTTTCTTCTTTCTTTTTCGTGCCGCATGCTAGACTGATCAAAAGATTATAATGATCGTTTCTAATGAGAGAAGAATTCAATATTTTAATTATTATTTTAGATTTTAACTCTAGAATGCCACGAATTATTGATAATTTAATGCATTTCAATGGTAAAGGTGATGAGGTAAGATACTATAAAAAAAAAATTGTAAATTTTTTTTCTTCCGTTGTTCGCATTCAATTTAATTCATCTGTAGAGTTCTACAGCAAGTCATCGGGTAGGAATTTATATAAATAAATATATAAGAGTCTTTTTATTTCATTATTGCTAACAAGCTACTCTTGCCTTTTCTTTTCACTAATTTGATTTAAATTCATTTGAGCACATGCGTGCTAAATTAGATCTATGCCATACTCAATTAGAATTGCTTTTCTGTTCGTCGTGTTTATCGAGGACACTGTCCGAGTACTATGTCTCCTTTTCATTACTTGTAAATATTTCAATCGAACTCTATTTATTCTATTTTATATATATACATATATATATATATATATGTATATGTTCAGCACGTGTCACCTATATTTGATATCAGGCAAGCTTGATTTCCGTTGTCAAATAGACAAATGAAATGAATGTGTGATCGATTGAGTGTCAATATCTAATTATTAAAAATGAGTAGTAGAAAAGAAAATGATTGTATCCATTTTGAAGTATCATACTTTTTGAAAGTGACAGCTGCTTTTCTTTTGTTGAATATTCTTTTCTTTTAAGTGGTATCACTAGTTCGGTTGTTTTGTTCTTCTTCTTCTTTATTTTGATAAAGATAACAATTGATGATGATCATCATCATAATCATAATGAAGAAGACATACGGACTTCTGAACTTCGGATAACGAGGCAGCAAACATATAGACATATACGTTTAGATAAGACATGTAAAGCGTATATGAGTGTTATACTTTTGTTTTTTGTTTTTTATCAGAAAGAGCGGTTCATGATGAAACAAAAAAAAATGTATCGACATATTTATGAATTCTATTGATGATTAGAAAGCAAAGCGCGTCTATTCTCATATTGAATATATACGATATTCTATTTTCACGTCAACTTGAACTTTGTAATTCTGTCTTAGATATATATTTGCATAAAATGTGCTTAGCTGGTATGTCTTATTTTGATGGATCGATGATGAGATGAGATGAGAAGGAAAGAGCATTGGGGATAGGGATTGGGCTGGCACTGACGCCAATCGATCGATCAAATTAGTCTCGCGTTCTTGTTCTATGTATGCATGTCTGTTTTCGTTGTATTCTTTTTCCTAGTCTGCAGATCGATAAATACGCAGCTGCCCGTCAAATTAGTTCGATCGATATCATTCGAAAATTCCTAAGAGAAAAACAAAGAAGGCGTGTTATGACTAACAGCAATCATATTGTGCGTTCAAGCTAAGAAAATCAATTTATTTTCATCATGCTGTTTTCTTCATTTTCTTATTCTTCATTGATTAGTATCGATCGTGTTCATTTTTATATAATATAATTGATTTGTTCTATGTAAATATACATTGTCGAGTTACTTGACAATCGATCATTATTTGAATCGGATTCATATAGCTACCTCTTTTTTTTCCTGCTGAGAACATAACACGAATATTTTGATTCGATAAGTGGTGTATGTGATGATAGGATAGATCGAAGAGAATACTAGACATACAAATAATAAATGCTATCGAATGAATAACATCATGAAATTTTCATGCACAACGAGAAGCAATGGAAAGTGTTATACAGGAGCAGGTATTGATCTTAGATAAGGAATAGGCGTATATGCACAAAATTGAATTCTTGCTTACTGATTATACGCTTGATTAAAATGTTTGCTTTTCTCTCTTTTGGTTTTTTTTTTCTTATTCAAATTATTCATATATACATCTATGTTAATCTTTCATTTAGGGTACACCTGCCTTATCAAGCAAAATGGG
The DNA here is from genome assembly GCA_900239745.1 of Rotaria magnacalcarata. Lineage (NCBI taxonomy): Eukaryota > Metazoa > Rotifera > Eurotatoria > Philodinida > Philodinidae > Rotaria > Rotaria magnacalcarata. The sequence continues at coordinate 122,910 of OENM01000127.1, read as the reverse complement.
TCTCGTAAATTTAAGAGATCTAGTCGAAACTGCTGCACACAAATGGTATAAAGATAATGAAAAAGATTCGATGAAAGCTAAATGGGGAAGAACATATAATTGGAAAGAACTCGTAAAAGAAATCGATTGGAGATCATTAAAGTTAGTTATTGAATTTCATCATGTTTCTTGTTTTGCATAATGTTTTGTGTTTGTTTTTAATTCAGAGTACGCCATGATCCAGTTATTTATACAGATATTGAAATGCCGGGTTCGCCGAAAAATCATATTTTATTTCGTTCGTCGTTTCTCAATGATACAAATCATGAACAAGAATATAATTTAAAAGCTGAACGACGTACAGTATCAACATGTTCATTTTCAATATTTGAAGGTTATACTACCGAACAATGTGCGTCACTTGAACTCGAAGTTCCACTACCTAAATGTGTTCTTGAAGCAAGTACAGGCTTTCGTCGAGAATATACACTTGAACAATCACGTGATAAACAAATTGAAGAGCAACTCACATGGTCCGTTGAATCAAATATTCGAGTAAGAATTAATTGTTTTTTGCTTTATGGTTTCTATTCTCAAATAGGTGAGAAAATTTTTGTTCTAAGAGATGTATCGAATGAGATAGAATACTAATTGATTTTGTCGTTTGTCTGTTGAAATTCAACTTACTAGAATTTAAATTCAATGAAAACATAATAAATTCATCTAGAATAGAAGGAATCATTCAGTAGGATGGATTTCTGAGAAAGTAGAGATAAATTATTTTTGATTGAATTTTAGCAAGAAATATCAGAAACTAATTAAAAAAGGCAAGGATGTTTGCTCGGCTTTTGTTCGCTATTGAACTCTTTCATAGAGATAGATCCATTGAATTGATTTATTTCTCGAAGAATAAGACTATTTATTTGAATATTCAAATTATAAATACGCCAATCTATCAATGTTTCGAATTGAAAATCTTAAGACAATGCTATGAAGTTCGAAAAATTAGGTTTTTAATTGAGAGCTATGAAAACAGATTAGCTCAATTAGAAAAATCAATATCTTATACTATCGAAGACTATATTTAGATAGTAACCTAATGTTTTCTTCCGTTTAAGTGCATTCATTATGTGTACAAATATTTCTCTATAGATTTCTTCTTTGTCTTTCAGGATGGGAGAAACTAAATAATCCTCTACCAGAAGTAGCAATATAATCAGTGAAATTCTCCTATAGAAAGTTTTGCACAAATTGCGGGAAGCGGAAACTCCACCAATTCCTTCATTACTCAGAAACTATACTTCTGTGAGATTGAATTTGAGTGTCTGGCTCAATAATATTTTGTTGTTTTATTTACCATGGGGGCGAAGTAGAAATAACAATCAAACATGATGATGTGACCTAGTGAAAAATTCAATTTAATTAGATTATATAAGTTAATCTTACAATCACTCTACATTTTACATTGTATTGTAAACACTATGAGGACTTAAAATAACTATATCAATTATTAGTAATCGGTAATCTCTAAATCTGAATCATTGCTTTCAAATTTTATCTCGGAATATAAATACTCGATTAGGTTTTTTTCCAGTAACTTCGGCTCGTATTGAATGTGAATAATAAAACGAATCTTATTTATTTTTGAAAAATAGATTCCTAGTATGTCACAAACAACTGCTGAACTTATTATACAAGAAGACGAATACCAGGGTACATTTGAAATCAAATCCTATTTCTTTGGTGAAGTTCGCGTTAAACTATATAAAGAGTCTCAAGAAGTTCTCAGTTTGGAATTTGGTGACCTTGAAGATTTACTTCCACGTGATAAAGGTTTTCGTAAAGATAATCGTGGAATCTATCGTCTAACACGTGGTGAATGCAAAGCACGTTTTGGTATTTCTCAAAAAGTTGAATTACATGCAAAACCATTATTTGCTCAAGAGTCAACTTCACGTTTACTACAACAAAATGATTCACGTAAGAATAGTCTAAAAGATAATCCAGCGCCGTCAGCACCTGTAACTATCCTTCGTGAACTTATTCCTTCATTGAATCAATAAAGTTCTGTTTTTCTAATTTGTACATAAAACAAAAGAGAGATTAGCACTTGTTTTTGTGTGTTTTATAAATCACTAAAGAAAAACGTTTGTAGCAAACCTTGTTCTCTTATTATTATTATTATTATTATTATAAATTGACAAAACAAATACAACATATATAAAAAAAAACGTTTAAAGAAGATTTAAAACTTCTACATATGTATAACTATGATAAACAGAAAAGAAGAAAAAAAACACCCACACACATGTATGATAAAACATTTAGGGAAGATCAGTTTACCAAGGTTGAGATTTATGAATAAACCAAACAACATATTCATCTTTGTACTAAAGATAAAAAGAAATTAGTTCATGTTGTTTTATAGAAAATAGATTTAGATCTACCTTTAAATAGCTTTTATTGTATTCGATGGGTCCATTCAATGGTTCTCGAGTTGAAAATTCATATGTAGTTTCATTTGATTTACCTCGGTTGAGAATGAATTCAAAATTCAGTCGACTAAGAATAACAAATAATTAGAATAAAATTCAACAACAAAACAAAAAACCTTCCATGTACATACTTTCCATGATATGTTGCTTGCGTTACTATCCCATTGCTCGGTTCACGTATGAGTTTACGCCAATTGAGACCGGTTTTCATTTTAGGAACTTTTATTGTTATTCTAACAAAGCTTTTTGAAAAATCTTGATTAACACCTTAAACGTAAAAGAAATATTTTGAGTTTAGTTTTTCAAAACAAAAACACCATTCACTACTTACTAGCATTGACTCGTTTTACTTCGCCGAATGGTTGATTATCATCTTGTTGATCTGGATTTGATTCGGTGGAATAGATATTAAATACTTCTGCTAAATCAGTCATAGTGTCGATTCATATAATATCTAAATAGTAAAACGAAAAAAAAAATAGAAAGATTTTTCCTTTTTGAACATGATGACCGGTGTGATCGATCACAAGTTTCGTCCAATTAAAATAGTGAGTCGCTCATATATGGAAGAAAAGACGAATAAACTTGCTATGAACACGTCTAGCCTTCGATCTAATATTAGTAATCATCTTATATAACCTCAGCACACAAAAAGTTTCTTTTATGTATTGTCGCCTAGCTTCAAAAAAAAAGATTGATTTATGAGTGAATGCATTTTTTTAAAACAGTGTAACTGATAAGTGGTAGAATGAGTAATAGAGGGGTGGGGCGTGTGATTGACAATTATTGACAGATCCACGATAGATATTTTATGGAAGTAATTGAACAGTGATTCACATTATTGAACGAAAAATCAGTGAAATAACGAACGAAAACACGAAATTTTTCGAAAGAAAATTAGAATAGGATTGAAAACAAAATTAAATCGATATGTGTATCATGAAATTAACTTGTTAATGCACATTAGTGGTCGATAAAAATGTCTTGATAAATAAACTTGTAAAATTTTGAAAAACATGTTTTATAATTTACAAAAATTTTCCGGGATATTCTATAACAAAATCATTCTATTGTCATTTGGTGACATCTGCATAAGATACCCTATGTATGTTCAACTCAATCTATGAGTACCCAGGTCGACTGATCCAACATCATATCGGATAGGAACCTGGAAATCCTATTGGATTCCAGTCGGATCGGATGGGTTCCGATAGGTGCCTACTGTCGGATTACTTGACCTGGGTATCCTCATCCTCAGATGATCAACGTATGCTAGAGAGTTCTCTCGAGCCTAGGACATGAAATATGAATTTAATCTTGATGTATATAAAAATCTTATTGCTCTCTAAGAATCTACTACGATGCTTCTACACCAGAACACTAATGAGCGATGAATACGATGACTATCTACATATTGTAATAGTATGTTATCATTTTTTCTCTGTTTGTCATAAAAACAAATCAACATTCAACTGGCAATGTATCAATTAAGAGGTTCACTCCGTTCAGTGGCGAGCACTACTTTTGTTGGTATCTTATATAATGTCTAAGACTTCAAGGCTTCTATAAACTGACATTTTCATAATGAACTATAACTATCACAAATAGTCAATCGTAATGGCATTCATAATGGGAATCCCATATTCGGTTAAAACTGATCTATTGTAGACAAAATTTCCGATACAAATTGATCTAATAATCTCTAGAAAATGAGCAGCTTTCATTTTCTATTCTTTTGTTTATCAAAGGCTTGCTTAACATGAATAGAATGTATTGAATCCATATTTATTAGAACTAGTTCATCCAAACTAGAGGTGTCAGCCGTCACAGCAGCCGATTTTTCTATAATATCAGCCGCCACTACCACCAAATTGCTGGTAATTTTTGGGGAGCCACCGCTGTGAAAAAACAAGTTTAGCCGTTGCGCCGCTGCAAGAGATAAAAATTTTTAATAGCGTCACCCGTCGCCGCTGACATCAATACATATGCGATCGAATCGAACATTTTTCTTTTAATTTTCATCAGCGAATTTTTAACTCAGCCGCCGCCGTCACATAAGGACTTGCAAATATCAACCGGCGCCGCCGCTGAAGACATTACTCATTCAAATAACGAGCCGCTGGAAATCTTTAAAAATTGTAAATTGTTGCCCGCCGCCACCGTTCAACCTTTCAGCTGACATCTCTAATCTAGACATCATACATTTAGCAAAAATATGATTATGTGAGCTCAAATGCCAAAAAACCTTTACGCACATTTAAAACTGTTGTTTTCAGTAATGTTGCATCAATTTGTAATCAAATCACAATGTTTGAGAACAGGACTGAATCTCCAATCATACACCAACTTTCTGGCAGGAATCAACGTCAAATCTAATAAACTTCATAGAGAGAGGCTACACAAGCTTATTTTTTGATCTGAAGCTCAAAAATAAATTGAATACAAAGCAACACATTCTAACACCATAACAATATAACGTAAACGAATAGATCAATTCGAGAGTTTGAGTTAACCATTTTGAGTACAAAGTGGTTAGTGAAATAACAGATTGTTTTATTAGTGGCGTCACCAAACAAGAAAGTCGAGAATGTAAAAAATTTTACAAAATATGCTTTATTTATAGAATTTATGCTTTTTACGAACTGTTTGTTTGATAGTTTAAGTAGGATCTCTTGGTTTATAGTTTCCTCTCATCTCTGCTTGTTGATAACATAGAGGACGCCAAATTATGAACGTTCTGACAGATGTCGTTTTCTAAATTTCCAGATATTAAACAATTTAAATTCGTCAAAATTTATGAAAGCTAATTTTGCAAAAGAAAATAAAATAGATTTTGTTACTATTTTATGTATTAGATATAATAGAGTCCCACTTTTACCTGAAACACTAACCAACTATTTGTTTTGCTTTCGTGCAATCATTGCAGTCTGGAAAACGAAAAGCTTGAATAAACTATGGCTCTTCTGCATGGTACTTTATTGTTTACCATTTTAAGTATCGTTTCATCAAGATCAATATTAACCGATGATCCAATATTTGGTCAACCAGAACAAATTCATATATCTTATGGGCGTATGTGAAGTTTTTCTTGAAAATTAATACAACAATATCAGTTATCTTTACTAATACTAAATGTTTCAGGTGACCCGACGCTTATGATAGTTACATGGGTAACATTAAATCAAATCAACGAATCCGTTGTTGAATATGGACAAGATGATATGTTCGATCTACGCGCTACGGGTAACGTTAGTATATTTCAGGATAGTGGAAGCGAAAAACGACGTGAATACATTCATCGTGTTGTTTTAAATAATCTTAAACCTGGTCAACGATACTGTATGATATGACAAAAAATAGAGAATATACCTTTAATGAATTCTATTCTTTTTTTTGTGTATACTAGTTTATCATTGTGGTAGTGATGACTTTGGTTGGTCATCTTTATATTGGTTTACAGCAATGCGTAATGATTCTGATTTTGTTGTCCGCACGGCTGTTTTTGGTGACATGGGCAGAGATAATGCTCAATCATTGCCCCGTCTACAAGAAGAAACTCAATCAGGTCATTTCGATCTTATCTTACATGTTGGTAAGTGTAATGTTTTTTTCTAAATATTCCGAAATAAATATTCTAATCAAGGTGATATGGCATATAATATGGATATTGATAATGCTCGTGTTGGTGATGATTATATGAATGCTATTGAATCTATTGCTGCTTATATTCCATATATGACTTGCCCAGGAAATCATGAAAATGCTTAGTAAGAGAAAATCTCTTTTTTATCTGATTGAAATATTATTTTTTTTAACTTTCGTGTAGTAACTTTTCACAATATGTTGCTAAATTCAGTATGCCATCATCCATTGGTACATATGGTGGTGATTCAAATCATTTTTATAGGTTAGTTTAATTTAATTTCTGTTTAAATATAAATCAATAATATTCACCTTGTAAAATCAGTTTCAATGTTGGTCCTGCACATATTATTGGATTTTCAACTGAATTTTATTATTATACTGAATTTGGTTTTGATCAAATTTTTAATCAATATCAATGGCTTGAACAAGATTTGAAAGTACATTGAAACGAAAATTAAAGTTTCAATAGAGTGTTACATTGATTTAATGTATTTTTTAGGAAGCAAACACACCTAAAAATCGTGCACAACAACCATGGATTATTACTATGGGACACAAACCAATGTATTGCACTAATAGTGATGATACTGACTGTATTAATGACGGTGGTTATACTATTGTAAGAAAAAGACTTAATTAATTTCAACTAATTTATTAGTTCCTTTTTTTCCCCGTAGATACGTACTGGTCTTCCATTTATTGAAGCATATGGCCTTGAAAATTTATTTGCTCAATATGGTGTAGATCTCGAATTTTGGGCACATGAACATAGTTATGAACGTTTATGGCCTGTTTATAATGAAACCGTAAGTTCATTCACTATTTGATTTTCATTTTCTTCATACACTGAATGGCTAACCAGCGATTAAAGAGACATTTGAGTTCACATTCTTTATTTATGAATTTCGTTATTATAGATGTATGCGTTAGCGTTCACTCTTATATCTATGAAAATCTTCAAGATTATATTATAAATATAATTTTAGGTTTATAATGGAACAAAAGGTGCTTATATTGACCCTGATGCTCCTGTACATATTACAACCGGATCAGCCGTAAGTGATATAGTATGATACGAACTGCTATTTGTTTTTTTCAATGAAAAATCTCTTAGGGGTGCGATGAACGTCATGATCCATTTGGTATTCGTCGACCTTGGTCTGCATTTCGAAATAATGATTATGGTTATACGCGAATGAATATTTACAATGCTTCACACATTTACTTGGAACAAGTATCCGATGATCAGGTTTATTGATTCTTTTATTTATCAACAATAAATTAAATATTCTTTTATCTTTTATTATAGCATGGAAAAGTAGTTGATAATATGTGGTTAATTAAATCTAAACATGGTCCTTATTCATATTTCGAATGATTCAAAAGATAATTTATATTTTTATACAACTATTTAACCAATTAACTTTTTTTGCAATTCAGTTTTATTTTTCGATAAAACGCAACTATTTTAATGTCTTTCAATGATATTTTATTTCATACATCTTTATTTTATGTCGATGATTTTTATTCATATTTAATCATATATTTTTTTTAGATCTTGCTCTCTACTATTCTCTCTAACATCGTCAGAGAAAAATAAATAAATAAATAAAGGATGACAAAAAAACGTCGTAATAATGGACGAAGCAAACATGGACGTGGCCGTGTTCGTTCCGTTAACTGTACCAACTGCCGTCGTTTAGTACCAAAAGACAAGGCTATTAAAAAATTAATTATTCGAAATATTGTCGAACAAGCAGCTGTTAAGGATCTAAGTGAAGCTAGCGTTTACACTAAATATATTTTACCGAAACTCTATTACAAATTACATTATTGTGTATCGTGCGCTATTCACAGTAAAGTTGTACGTAATCGTTCGAGAGAAGCACGTCGTATTCGTCAACCACTTTTGTGAGTGAACGCTATGCTTTAGTAATGAGACTATTTCTTTTTGTTTGATCTTCAGACGTCCTCAACAAGCTCGTCAAACAGGTCAAGCTGGTGGTCAAGGTAATGCAGGTGCAGCTGGCCATCGTGCTCCCAACAAAGAAGTAGCACAACCAGCTAATATTCCTATTTCTAAAAGTATGCTAGCAATGCATTTTTAGAGGGATTTTATTTTCTATTAATTTTGTCTTTATTTATTTTCCTATAGCATAAGCAAACGACATGAACGCAACGGCTTGTCGTCAGAAAATGTGCACTATCATCACCTGATATCTATCAACATGATGGCCGTTGTTGTTTTCTGTTCCGATAAAAATAAAATTAAATAAAAAGTTCATATCAGAACGATTTGTTATTAAATAAACCATTTTAATCTAATATATTTTTTAAGAACAAAAAAGAAAAAGATGAAAGATAGAACAATTAAGCTGACAGAAAGACGGATCTGAATTTTGTTTTAGACTTACTCGTTTGCATTACTAGACGAGTCGCGTATTTGATTTCGTTACATTGATGAGCAACAATGAGAGCCACCGTCGATGGCGTCTTCTTCTCGGTGTGACAGGTAGTGTTGCAACAATTAAACTCAAGGAACTTATTCATAGTTTTAATATTCATAATATCGATACGATTGTTATACCAACTGAAAGAGCAAAACATTTCGTTGAATTCGAAGATTCTTGGTGTTCTCATGGATTGATTACTGATATAAAATGTCCATGTTATTTTGAAGATCACGATGAATGGTCTTCATGGAAAAAACGTAATGATCCTGTTTTACATATTATGCTTCGCGATTGGGCTGATATACTTTTAATTGCGCCGCTTGGCGCGAATACATTAGCTAAATTGGCTGTTGGCTTATGCGATAATCTTTTAACAAATATTGTTCGTGCATGGGATTTAAAAAAAAGAAAACCATTAATTATTGCGCCTGCAATGAATACAGCAATGTTTGAACATCCTCTTACACGACAACATTTAGAGACGCTCACAAACACATTTGGATACATAGAAATTCCTTGCGTCGAAAAAACATTAATGTGTGGACAAATTGGTATTGGTGGTATGGCCTCGGTAGAAACTATTGCTGAGAAAACTCTGAATATATTTCAGCAAATTGCAATCGACTGAAACTGAAATATATATAATGTAGTTTTCTTTTCTGTACACTATTGAAAAAAAATATGGAAGAAATGTGTTTTGAGCACCGAAAAAAAGGTGAAATGAGCACCAAATTGATTATATGTGAAAAGAGCACCAACTGAAAAGAACAGTACAAAAGATACCAATTAAGCTTTAAACGAATTAAGATTATAGTTAATAGGTATTTTTGCTATTAAAATATGATTAGCTCTACTCATATTGATTAATCCAATGACAATTCATAAATAATCTAATTAATTGGAGTAATGATTTGTATATAAAGAAGTGTAAAAAAATTAAAGTAAGTAGAAAAAATATGTCAAGTAAAGAATATCAGATTTTAAAAATCATCAAAACATTAGGCGAAGCTGATGTTATTCTAAAGGAGCATAATGTATCAAAATATCGAACGTCTGATTTATCGAGCTCCACTAAATATTCTTATCGATGCAGCAATTATCGACAATATCCATTATGCAAAATCGAAATACAAGTTTATGTTGATAACAATCACCTAACAGAAATTAAATTAATGTATAAAAATGTACATTGCCATGAACAGCGTAATACAACAACTCGTGCACCATCACCTGTATGTGAATTAGTTTCAAACTACGTTCAATGCAATCTTACAGAAGTTCAAATTAAAAATTTATTATTTGTGAACGATCCAACA
>OENM01000127.1:78670-112714 GCA_900239745.1 Rotaria magnacalcarata | reverse complement strand
CTCATTTCACCTCTCCTTCGGTGCTCAAAACACTCCCCACCCAAAAAATATAACTCGAACGTTTTTACTCTAGTAATTAATTTTAGTAATAAATTTCTTTCTTTTCTTTTTAACGACAGGCAATAACAATGTTGTCAAACAGGTTAAATATTCATATTCTACACAATCTAGACATAGGAAAGTGATGTTGATTGAAGAAAATTTCATCTCGAAAGACGTTAATTATGAAAATGAAACAAATTAATAATGAGCTTATAGAGATCTTTTGTGACGTATGCATTGACAAGAGTGCACAATCAAAAGGTAAAAATAAATATCAAAGATTAACACGTTACAAAAATATGGTAACAACGTTATACGAGAACAGTAGAAATACTCGAATCATCGATTCATACGGAGTTTAATTACTAAAGGAAATAGAATATTCTAAGTCAAACATGGTTGTCATACGAGGCAATATTGATATATGTTTTGTGTGGAAAATACAAGGCCGATGTATTTAAATACAATAGGATTTTAAATATAAAAAATAAATACTATTTCAATATAATATAATGAATTATTGATGAAAGTTGGCGTTTGCATAGAGGTTTTTATTGAAAAGAGAAAATGATTTTCGTTGCGTTTAGTTCTTTGATTACGTCGTTCTACACTTCGTCAAAAGATATTTTATTATTCTAATAATCTCTCGACTTGTGCTTTAAAAATAGTTAATTTTTAACAGAATACAGAGAAACAGATCAGTAGTTGTTCAATGATGTAACTAAGCTTTTCAATTTTCTACAGTTGTTTGTATAATAGAGCGTGCATACAGATTACATCCTCAAAGTGAAATATTTTACATTCAAAGACGAAGAATTAATGATATCTAAAGATATTTTAAGAGTCAATTCTCGAAGATGATGTGATCTCAAAATCAGGCTTGCTGCATAAAACTGTTGATCCGTGTATCATTGAATATAAAAGTAAGTTTAGAGCAAAATTGTCTCTGCTGAATAATCATAGAAATCAGTTCTAAAAGTTTATTGAAGTGCTAGATAACAAGAAATTTCATTTATTCCATGTTACTTGTGAAAGTATATTCAAAACTTACGTATCATTTTAATGATTTTATTACGTTGGTTAGTGGGGCTAAGAGAAAGACACAAGAAACGAAATAGATTATGTTTGATTGACAAGAATTATCTGGATATGAAACCGGTAATAGATGAACTATATGTGTCTTTCTGAATTGTATACGAATACCTTATAAATATTCTTTTACTATCAGTTTGAATTCAATCCTCCTAATTATGCCTACAATCGAATTGATTCAATTTTGTGAATTTTCTTCATTCGTTTGTTGATCATAGTGGAACTTGTCGGGCTTCATCAGAAGATATTCTGGCACGATTCAATTTTCTATTGTCCATACACAAGAATAGGTTATCATAACAAATAAAAAACACTTGTTGAAGACTTATTTTCTTCTGAGATTCTTTTCAACAACTTTTCTATTGTTTTGCATTTACAATTATAGTGATCTCGTGAACGTTTGCACAAATATTTGTACCATAGACGATATTTTATTCGTTTTACTCAAATCTGAATATTAAAATAATTTGAAATTTTTAAGAATTGTTCATGTGCTGTCTGAATTAAAGGTTTAAAGAATCTTGTATCTAATTAGAAATCACAATGATATAATTAACAGTAGATTAAATTTACACAAACAAAATCATTTGTTACTGTTGATAATATTGAATGTTTGAACAATAAAATCACCTCAATTTTGTCTAGTATTTGCATTGCAATATTATTCGTAAATGTCATTTAATGCAAATGATCATAGTTTTCAATTCGCACTGTAATACTATTGTTTCATCAAGTGTACTTTTAAAGCAGCTGTAAAGAACAAGCTGGCCAACCTACTCAGTCGATAAATGACACATTTCCAAGGCTGAATATTCAATCAATAGTTATACATATATGATGTAATCTATTATAATCATCAAGTTCATCATTATGTAAATCATCCGTTTTTTTTTAAAATGACCTTCGAAGTTCGACAATGATGTTCATAAGCACGAATAATGCAACTAAGAATAATTCACGAAAACAAAAATATTTGTTTCACGTTCTTGATATTTTTATTTAACTGTATTGTTTGCTTCGGGCGACAATGAAATAGTGAATCTATGCATTAAAATGAGATTGCCGATTCTTCGAAGGTTGGAATTGTTGGTTTCTACGTGAAATGTAGAATCAACCTCAAACCTTGAAAAAAAAGAACACATTTGTTGACATAACTTGTGAAAAAAAAGAAGGAAAAGAGAACAACATTACCCCTTCACTTGTATGTTATATTGAGTGGTTATGGTCACAGTATTGCATGTAAATGAGCGCAGGAACGACTCCGGCGAAATATTTCCTTTCCTTTTTTTTTTTTTTTGGATAAAATATGAAAGACACTGCTACATATTGAGTGTCTGAAACAATATTTTCTAATAAAATTTATTTTGTTGAACACATCATAAAAGCAACAACAGAAAAAGACGCTAGCCTTGTCATATGGCTTGCTCATTCTTTCTCATTGTTTGTTTCTGTTAGTTTGACAGTCTTCCTTTCACATCGTAATCAACATTTAAAGAAAGAGAACGAGAATACAATCAGTTTTTTCACCGGTGCAGTTGATAGATTATTGCTTTTTTTGAAAGTGAACAAAAATTTTCTTTTATAAACAGTAGTATATGGTCTATGTTTTTCTCACAAATATTATCGTCATTATAGATGGAACCTAATCTAATTTCACTAAGCGACATATGAGGAATCAGACATGATAAAATTACAGATCATTATATACCATATCAGATTTCATGAAAAATAAAAAACACGAAACAGGTAATTTTATGTTGCCCTTAACTATTAAAGCAGATAGTAAAATTTCTCGTCATAAAATGAGCCAATATCGATGTAATCTTTCAATTTCTTGACATAACTACAAAATGTCAAGGTTAATATTAAACGAAGAACAAAAATTAATTTTACGTTTTTCAACCAAACGAACAAAAGTCAAATAGTTCAGAATTGAAAAATAATATAAAACACATGTTGTAAACAAGGGAAATATATATATTTATACTCTTTTCTTCTCTTCTAGAATTTATTTCTCTTAACACATCACAACTATTAATTTTATATTTTGAATGTGGTTTATTCGGAAAAATCTTGCATCCCATGCATACGCTATTGTATTTTTCATACTATTTAGTATTTGTTTATATATAACATTTTATGATAAAAAATTTCCAACCACATCACCTATTAGTATACCATTAATAACAGGACGCACTAATATTTCACCAGGTCCATATCTTGATGTGCACTTAGATTTAGCAACCAATTGGGCAATGTGTCAAAAGCATGATTATTTAATTATCTATGTTTTATCGACAATTACTAATGTACAACGGCGACAGGTTATACGCTCGACTTGGGGATCAAAACAGAAAGACGTCTGCTTTGTATTTATTGTCGGACAAGTTTCAGGTACAACAGAAAATGCTGGCGAATATCAACTGAAAATTAATAATGAGAAACGTGAACATCATGACGTTGTTCAAATCGATCATTTTGAAAGTTATGCAAATGTTATTTATAAAGAAATAGCTGCACTAAAATGGGCTAATCATTTTTATCCAGATATTCCATTTTTATTTAAAACTGATGATGATCTTATTGTTGATACAATTTTAGTATCGTCTATTGGTAAAGTACTTGTAACCAATGTTTCACTTCGTGATTCTTTTCTTGTACAAAATCGTCCAAATTTGGTTTCAACTATAATATCATCTAATCGAGAAACATTCTTTCGTGGTGGTTGGGCAATGGATTATCAACCAACGTTGCGTAGTGGAAAATTTGGTGTTAGTGAAAAAGTTTGGCCACATGCAGTACTTCCACATTACTGTTCCGGTTTTGGTTGGTTTATGTCAAAAAATATTCGTGAACATCTTGTAAATGCATCTCTTATTTATCCAATTGAGAAAGCAGCTTGGATTGGTGATGTATTCGTATCAGGGTTTTTAGCAAACGCAGCAAATGTCAAATGTACAGGTCTTGAAATTGATTTTGATCAAACAAATTCAGCTAATTGTTCATGTTTAATGGTTAACAATCCAATGTTAACTGTATGCTCATCATCATTTCATTCTGGTGGCGGTGGTACAGAAATGGAAAGATATTTAGAATATCAAAAAGCTTGGCAAGTTATTCAATTACGTCATAATTCAAGTGATAGGAAAATTGGTGCTTGTTAAAATAACGTTGTTTTGTTAAGACTTTTTTATATAAATTATTATAATAAGTACTGGATGTTCCAAAAGTTCCTTCAAATAAAAAAATTAATATCTCCACCGCTCTTTTATCAAATGAGCTCACTTTTTTCCTGGTGGTGGAGGATACTTTGAAGTTTTTTTTTTTCATTGGAAAATTATGAATGCGCACTGCTTTAAACTGTCGCTTTTAACTTGAATATCGAAATGTACCGATTTTCGATTTCTGAACAAATGCTTTCGAGGGAGAATCCCTGAGATCATTAAAAGCTTTTGAGTGATTAGAAGCTTTTGCGACCATATTTTTCGCATTGCTAGAAGACCACTGGACAATAATGACTTTCAAAAGGTTCATGCTCTTGTTCAGTTTTGGCTGAGATATGGAATTTTTAGTGACTTATCTCTTTCATGACCCCAATTTTTCGAAGAAAATTATAGTTTAGAATTTTGACCTGAAACTTTGGCCAAAATGAGGTTTCACTTAGAGTAGCTTCTGTACAAAATTTCAGCATTTTTGAATATAGTCGTTCCGAGATATGAATTTTTCAAATTTTGCACAATATCGACGGAACCAGAGACCGAAACCGATCACAAAAGTGCCATTCGATTCGATTCGGCTTTTTAGAACTGTGATTCGATTCGATTCGATTCGGGTTTTCTGATCTTTTAAAAATTGTAATTCGATTCGATTCGGGTTTTCTGGTCTTTTTAAAATTGTAATTCGATTCGATTCGGCTCAAATTGGGTTTACAAAATATGGTATTCACTATTACATAGTATTGTTGTTTTCAGACTGTCATCTTAGAATGAGAATAGTCTGTCGATCTTCTATAGAAATATGTTGAATAAATATAATTTATGAAAATATACATAAGAATTATTCATTGTTTTCAAGAAAGAACACATAAAATATAAATTAATTAACACATCTAAGTAGACTAATTAAATAAGTTTATTTTCTATAGAACGAAGAAAAATAATATCATTTACTGTATATGGATCTATATTTACAGTTGACCGTAGCCATACTTAATAAATAAAGAGGTTGATATCAAGACCCCAATCGCACTGGAAATGTGAATAAAGT
This sequence comes from Rotaria magnacalcarata, assembly GCA_900239745.1. Classification (NCBI taxonomy): domain Eukaryota; kingdom Metazoa; phylum Rotifera; class Eurotatoria; order Philodinida; family Philodinidae; genus Rotaria; species Rotaria magnacalcarata. Next base: position 107,314 of record OENM01000127.1, on the reverse strand, counting down.
TAAAGTCTTATTCAGTAATCTAATTGTTACATTAAGAGTTAAAATCACCTCTGAAATATTACTTAACTCTTAATGCACCAGTCACATGGCTTAATTCAACTATAATGTTAATTTACTTCTCAGTGTGATTGGGGCCTAAATTGACTAACGAAAAAAGAAAGAAAGATGGAACGCTCGTTGTAAGTGAGCATTTCTTATGCCAATCAAAATGCACTTGACCATGATAACGATATGAACAGAACAGGGATGACCATTAAATAAGCACGACTGACAGAAACAAAGAAAGAGAAACAGTGGACGTCCTTTCTCATGCGTCATCTCTTATACTAGTCAACTGCCCTCGACCATAACACCAGAACAAAGAAAATGATTTTCAATAGCCGAATGAAACTGAAAAAAAACGAATCGATTCGATTCGACCTCTTTTCTAGAAGTATCATTCGATTCGATTCGACCTCTTTTTTAGAAGTATCATTCGATTCGATTCGGCGTTTTTTCAATTATTTTTTTATTCATTCGATTCGATTCGGTAGTTTTGAAGTTCCATTCGGAATCGATTCGATTCGCCCCAGAAGAATCGAATTATTCGGCAATTCGATTCGATTTCGGTCTCTGGACGGAACAGCGCCTAAATTTTGAAAAATTCGTATCTCGGAAATGCCATATCCGAAAATTCTGAAATTTTGTACAGAAGCTAGTCTGAGTGAGATCTCGCTTTGGTCAAATTTTCAGACCGAAATTAATAATCTCGGGAAATTTCCTTTCAATGTTCTTTTTGGAAAATCGAAAATCGGTACATTTCGATATTCAAGTTAAAAGTGACAGTTCAAAGCAGTAACTATTCATAATTTTCTAATGAAAAAAAAACTTTAAAGTATCCTCCACCACCAGGAAAAAAATGATCACATTGATGAAAGAGCGGTGGAGATATTAAATTTTTTTATTTAAAGGAACTTTTGGAACACCTGGTAGAATAAATTTTTTTCTCAAACTCTTTCGAATTGACATCATTGATATTACTTCATTAGAAAGAAACTGTCCTTGAGTACTCTGTATCGATCTCCAAGACAATTTGCACTGCAAACAGTTTTTTGTTCTCTTACCTTCATTTCATATTTATCAAGTTTATGCCTCGTTTAACCCATTCCACATAGGTTGCTATATATTTAAATTAAAAAGTATACATATTCTCAGTTATGCGTGTTTTTCTTGCTGATTGAAGTAATGTTTTCTCTTTACGACTTTAATATTATTCACTTAACAGTATTATTACAGTTGACGCGTTATAGTCTGGCACCATTTTGTTTTTATTTCAATTAGATAGCATTAATTTTATATTATGATATAATTGTGTGTACTAAACATTAAATACTATCTATAAGTAATTATATACATATTTGTTTAATAAGAGAAATGCTTCAATGCAAAATTAAGTTAATAATATGAAAGCTTTTTACTAACAAAACAAAACACATGTAAAATAATTTTGTAGAACTTACATATATTTTCGAAGAAAATGGTGAATGTAAGTTTAAAAGCGAGATTTGTACATCACAGATTATACGAAAAAAGTAAAGCCTACTCATTACAGACCATACCAACTAGGTTAGGTCATTGTTAAAAATACCAGCTCACAATTAATCCTTCATTACAGACATAAACAAATAGGTAATTGCCTAATTATAGATTTTGGAAGCTAAGGTAGACTTTTCATTTGAGTTATTGTGAATTATTTTAGTAAGCCTAAGGGGTATACGTGAGTTCCACACTTTAACCCCGAAAGGGCTACCCTAACAAGCTTCTATTTGTGAACTGATATATTTTAATCCTTATGAAATATTTCTTTATTTTGTCATACATTGCGAAATTTCGTTTTATCAACACACATGAAGCATAGCTCATCAAAATCTACAATAGATCTTCTTTTCAAATTAGAATGATAACCCCCAATAAATGATACGCTCTAATAAGTACACTATTTTTAATCTTTCCTGTTAAAACCTGGAATAACGATATCGAATTGTATTTTATTTTGTTAATATTCATGTTTGTACGCATTCATCTAATTTAAAATATATTAAATTGTTTTTCTTATTCAATAATAAACATATGGTCAGAGTAAATTAATGCTCTATAGTTGCAATACATAATTTAAAAATTGAAAGCAATATGAGACTTGAGGCGTCAATCGTAGATAGATTTTGCAAGGAAATTAAGCTAAATTCATTGTTGATATCTCGATTGCTTCAGAATTCTTTTCATAGTTTTTAATAATTCAATGTTACCTAAGCTTTGAAAAACAATACTCCATATTTTATTTTTCGTAACAATCAACTTGGTTTGTATGTCGCAACAGTATTATCGAATATGCAAAAATAAATAGCACAGAAAAATTGTATTTCATAATTATCTACTTTTTTTGTTGTTCATTTGTTACACAAGAATGGCGCATTCAAAAAAAATATTTATTTAGCCCCTTTATTGAATTATGCTGTTTTTGTTTGCCATCAACCCTTCTCTCAAGGGTTTAAAGGGTTTGCCTTGCACAATCAGAATGAAATGGTTGCCGTTTGGTTGTGCAATACATCGGAAAACGACCAGAGTATAAAAAGCTGCGCATAGCATTGAAAAAAGCAATTCATCTGTTGTTTCGACATAGCCTAGTGTAACAACTCAGTAGCTACTAGAACTTCTGTTTGATTTCGTCGATCCTTCGTAGTTTGAGGACTTTTCTACAGTCCTCTTGCACACTTTCCGGTCTTCGGGTGGCACGTTCCAACACATGTGAAAGTGTGGGGAAGCTCGGCATTCTTCAATCGAAAGATGAAGCTAACGGGCCCCACGAGTACTGCCACTGGAGGCCCTTACTTCAAGTGAATACATCACTCATCACGATTATAAAAGTGTGTATGAGTAATGCATTTCTTTGTTATAAGGGCACCAGTATATATTCGACGAATAATATATTCAATATGAGTATAAAATATTTTTCTCTTTTGATATTTAGACATTTTTGTTTTCGTATTTCATCAAATAATTTTTATATTGTTTTTATTTTGCATAAGGATTAGAAAAATCATCCGTGATCTTGCATCATTTACAATCCAATGAACAATAATTGGTCTTAATTTCATGAAAAACGAAACGAAGCTTAAAATGCATCTATTTATAACATAAAAGTGTACAAATTAGAAGAAAAAAATGTGTGACAAATTGTTAAATGTTTTTTTTTTTTATAAATAAAGCTATAAAATGTAATCGTTTTTTGGCGCAATAAAAAACAAAAGACTTGTAATTTCATCTGAGGTACTTTTATCATTCAAAAGCTATATGAAAAGGTTTCTTTACTGATAACATTTAACAAATTGAGGCCGATCTTAAATTTTTATTTGTTAAATTTCATGCAAACTTGCAATAGAAATATTGCACAATTATTCGAAATTTTCTTCTTATAAGGATTAAGTGAATTTGATCGTGCATTTCGAGAGCTTCAACAAGGTTATATTAATAACATTGAATTATTCTATAGTAAACAAATCCAATGCAATTTTAAACTGCTATTAAATGCTGATATTCTCATTTTCAGGCGAAGAGAAAATGCCACATACTTCAATTTCAAGGCGTTCTCATTCAACAAGAAATTCTTCGAAATTTTTATTTTATCCTCGAATTGAAGAAAAAATATGACAATTTTATTTTATATTTTTGTAAAATTAAACGTATTTTCTTTTTGAAATGATCATAAGTAAAACGGAAAAAAAACTGAATCCCTTTTACACTTGTTTACAGCTGTAGACGTCATCTGGCTATGCATTTTTATATGAATACGTGCTTGCACTCACGATAAAAAGTTTAAAAACACTCACACGAAGGTGTAAAAACATTTTAAAGGAGATAAGTTGAAATTGCATAAACAATACTTCATCGTGAGAATAAAGAAACGTAGGAGACTCGAGTTTATGCATCGCACATATATGCTCTTTTCTTTGCCTATTTCTTGTCAAGCAACGTTTTTCTATCAGTGACCATTATACGATGAAGTCCAATAAATGCAACCCTACAAAGTATACGTATACTCAACTATATTTATGATTGGATATTGACTGAGTATCTAGTAATGCGAAAGAAGTACGATGTAAATTTGACTGTGTTAAAACTAACCAAAAATGTCAAGTGACGCATGAAACTAATATCAAAATTAAATCCTTCTTTTATAAGTTTTGCTAGTGATATATTATTATTATTATTATTTAGATCGTATCCAATGTCTTTAGATTGTGCGGAGCAAACTCATCTATCATCGATTCGATTGATCTTAGGAGGAGTACATGAGGATAATCAAGAATATGTATTAAAACGTCTATGTGAACGTATTGATGGTCTTGTATCATGTAAATTTATTGACGATAACAATCAAGCTGAATTATGTTTCGATACAAATAAAATTGCCCAATATACACTTCTATCTGAAATACAAGGACTTGGTCACCCTGTACAATCTTTAAATTCAGAAACTGTTGAAGCTCAATTACGTATTGAAGGCATGCATTGTAATTCGTGTGTATCGAATATTTGTGGTGCCGTACTTGATATGCCTGGCGCTATAGATATTAAATTAACATTTCTGGATAAACTAGCTACAATTATCTATGATCCTTCTATACTTCAACTTGACGATATTATCACTGAAATAGAAAAACTAAGTTTTCAAGTTGCAGTTTCAAGTTCTTCACAGCCAAGAACGACTACGGACAATCATTCGAGTATGTATTCCGTTGAAAAAACATTTCATTAAATAGACATCATAATATATGGAATATTTATCAAAGGTTGTGATCAAAAATTCGAAATATCCACTGACAACAATCAAATTCGTACAACGAATGAAATTGGTGAATAGTTTTTTAGATGTCTAATAAATTCAACTGGATAATTGACTTCATTTTTATTTCTAGTCATTGAAGAACCAGTATACACTCGTAAAGCAGCTAGAAATTCTACATTGCACGTAAGCACCGATGAGACTGAATTAGAAACATGCTATTTTACTGTTCTGGGTATGACATGTGCATCATGCGTAGATAGTATACAGAGGAATCTATCGAAAGTTGAAGGTATGTTTAATAATTTTAATGAGCATTGATTTTTATTAAGAATTATAGGTATTCATTTGGTGTTGGTTGCTTTATTATCGCAACGTGCTGAAATTAAATATGATCCAGCACATCTTTTACCATCACAAATAGCGAGTTTAATTAGTAATCTTGGCTTTCGAGCTGAACTACTTGATAAAGTTGCACGTGGAATGGACGCGATCGATGTTAATGTAAGATAAATTTCTTTGGATAAATCAGAATAAATCTATTTAAAACAAATTATTCAAGATCGAAGGCATGTCATGTGCGTCATGTGTGAATAGAATTCAAGATCATATGAGTAAAATACCTGGTATTTCATCGGCTAGTGTTGTATTACTTACAAATCGTGGAAAATTTCAATATGATTCGAGTATTATTGGACCAAGAGATATTCTTAAACATATTTCAGTGAAACATAGAATTATTTTTATTTTCTTGTCGCATATAAATTGGATTTCTTTTTTTTTGTTAAGGAAGATCTTGGTTTTCCAGCAACAGTTCTGACGGAAAATTTAAAATCTGAAAATCTAGCTCGTTTACATCGACGAATAACACGTCAGTAAGTTAAGAACTGATTGGCATTGAATGTTTATGAATATTTGATTTCATATTTTTGAATAGATGGAGAAATTCATTTATTATCGCTGCTATTTTTGGTATTCCGGCAATGATTGTAATGTTTTTTTTCTTATTTAAATATAAAGATCATAGCCAAGCTCCACACGTTACAGCTGGCTTATCGGTAGAAAATTTAATCATGTTTTTATTAGCAACACCTGTCCAAGTAAGTTAAGTATTTGTCACGTCGCACATTTTGAGTTACGAAATTTACCTTCGTAGATCATTAGTGGTCGATATTTTTATGTTCAAGCATTCCAATCATTAAAACATAAAACAGCTAATATGGAAGTTCTTATTGTATTAGCAACAAGTATTGCTTATATTTATTCCATTATTGTTGTTATAACAAATATGATCATGAAAATACCTAGTCCTATGGCATTCTTTGATGTTTCACCTAGTATGTTGAAATATATATTATCTATTATTGTGGACGGAAATAGATAAAAATAATGAGCTAGATTGTGTTTGAGATTTTAATCATACAGAAGTAACACTAATAATTTCCTTTTTTTATTTAGTGTTGTTTATGTTTGTTGCTTTGGGACGATGGCTAGAACATACAGCTAAAGTAATTAAAACAAATTATTAATAAAATAAATTTAAAAAAAATTATAATTTAGGCTAAAACATCAGATGCATTAAAAAAACTTTTATCACTTCAACCACCACAAGGTACATTGATTAAATTGGATAGTAGAGGAAAAATTATTGAAGAAAAACTTGTTCTTGCTCAACTTATTCAGCGTGATGATCTATTGAAAGTTCAGCCAGGTGAAACAATTCCAACCGATGGTCGTATCATTGATGGAGTAACATCGTGTGATGAATCTCTAATAACAGGAGAATCGATGCCCGTTGATAAAACTGTGGGCGCACAAGTTATTGGTGGTACTAAAAATCTTGATGGTTTAATTATTATGCGTGCAACACATGTTGGCCAAGAAACAGCATTAAAACAAATAATTCGATTAGTTGAAGATGCACAAACATCGAAAGCACCAATTCAACAATTAGCCGATAGAATTGCTGGTTATTTCGTACCATTTGTTGTGTCAATTTCATTACTTACTTTGAGTATTTATATCATTTTGGGTTATGCCATGTTTGATAAACTTGAAAAATATTCAGCAGTAATTTTTTCTTAGATTTTGATTTGTAAAATAATTAATCGTTTTTTTTGTGTTTTTTCTTCTCATTGACTTGCAGTACTATCAACCGACAGATCAACGAGAATCATCACATGGCCACAATATGAGTACTACATATGAACCATCAAAAACTGAAATTGTACTTGAACTTGCTTTTCGATATGCTATTACTGTATTATCAATTGCTTGTCCGTGTGCATTAGGTTTAGCAACACCAACTGCAGTGATGGTTGGCACAGGTCTATCAAGTTTTATTATTCATAGATAGAAATTTTATAATCGAAAAATTTAGGTGTCGGAGCATCAAATGGTATTCTTATAAAAGGCGGAGAACCTCTTGAATCTGCACATCAAATTGGTACAATTGTCTTTGATAAAACAGGAACCATTACTAAAGGAAAACCATCAGTCATCGATAAAAGAATATTCTTTCAAAATGCAGATATGACACTCGATCGAATGTTAGCTATTGCAGGTAGATAAAACTATGAGGGATAGATAGATCATATATACTATTTACTATTTCGTCTGTGATTTCTTTCAATAGGGACTGCTGAAAGTGGTTCAGAACATCCATTAGCTTTAGCCGTTCGTAATCATTGTAAAGATTATTTTGGTACTAATGAATTAGGTCGTTGCCGAGATTTTAAAGCTATTTGGGGCTATGGTCTTCAGGCACGTGTTAGTAACATCGATTGTCTAGTACAAAGTACCGACAGAAATACATCACATACATATTCAGTTTTAATTGGAAACCGAGAATGGATGAAACGTAATCATTTAAGCATCGATGATGGTATTGATAAAACAATGTCCATACATGAGCATGATGGCCATACAGCTGTACTAGTAGCTATTGATGGTAAAAATATTTTTGAAAAGAAAATTGATCAATTTCCTAAACAGATATCTATTTTAATTATATAGGTAAAGTTGTTGGTATGTTGGCTATTGCCGATGAAATAAAACCGACGGCTCCATTAACTATATATGCATTACAATCGCTTGGTCTACGCACAATTTTATTAACAGGGGATAATGTTAAAACAGCTCGAGCCATTGCCAGTCAAGTAGGCATTAAAACTGTCTATGCTGAAGTTTTACCTACACACAAAGAACGTTTTATTGTCAGTCTAAAAGAAAATAAAAAATATCATGGTAAAGTAGCAATGGTCGGTGACGGAATTAATGATTCACCAGCATTAGCTCGTGCTGATGTTGGCATTGCTGTTGGTACTGGTGCTGATGTTGCTGTTGAAGCAGCTTCAATTGTATTGATTCGTGATGAACTTTTCGATGTTGTTGCTGCTATTAAACTGTCGAAAAAGACCGTGTGGCGTATTCGACTTAATTTTATTTTTGCTACTTTCTATAATTTAATTGGTATTCCAATTGCAGCTGGTATATCCATCAAATTCATTTAAAGGGGAAAAGCGCTTTATTTTTGCTTTATTTATTTATTCTTTTAGGTGTACTTCTTCCTGCTGGTGTTCAACTTATGCCATGGATGGCAGCAGCAGCAATGGCATTATCTTCAGTAAGTGTAGTCGTTTCATCATTGTTGTTACGCTATTTTAAAAAACCAAGAATGGAAAAATACGAACGAGACGTTCGTTATCGTCAATGGTCATTAAATAAATCAACTGATATCATTGTTCATCGTGGTATTGACGATTTGCCAATGATGCGACCAAAATCAAGTATTCTATCAAGTCTTAGAAATAGTCGATTATCACAAATTGTTAGGGAATCTATATCAGTTGTTAAAAATGCTGTTATGGAAGAGAAAATAAAGGCAACAGTATATTTCAATGATGAACAAACTACTAATAGACAGAAAGAAGAAGAAACCGAATTACAAGTTACTCATTTATGAAACAAAAAGCTACTTTCTTTTTGTGTTAATTATAAAAAAACCTACCATTCTTTATGTTTCTTTTGTTTATGCAAATGTATGATAATCTTTAATAAAATCATTCTCTAAGACCAACTATTTCATGTTTTGACCTTCATTAATCTATATTGAGTTTGACCCGTTCATCATTTTTTTTGAACTATTTCAAACAAACGTGAGCTGAAACAATTCTAATTTTTTTTTCTTCATTATGCTTAAAACAAAAATGATATGTTCTGTCTTGCCTATTTACTCAGGAGATAAAAGCGAATATACAGAGATAGGTGAAAGAAAAAGAAAAAAAAACAAGAGTTTGAACACGACCGATAAGAGTAGAACAGGTGAATGCGTTTTCACGGTCAAATTACGAAGTCTAATATCAAAAATATGACTAGCTGTAAGTTAAATGTTGTTTCTTTTTACATCCCTAATTAATTTTTCATGGTTATGATCATTCCCGGCTTCTGTTCAAAAGTGAAATTTGATATCGACATTCGATCATCAATTGAGAGAACTTGATTAAATCTTCATCATTTACAGTTACGTATATACGTGATGATATGGCACTTCTCCCATCTGTCGAGATAAAAACCACAATAGATGACTAAATTTAAACTCATTCGCCATTATGTAACGAAACATAGATGATCGTTCTTATGCAAATATACAGAATCTTTCTTCTCTTTCTCTTCTGTTCGCATGTGAAATGCAATAAAAATACATCTATTTGAAGGATCCCATGTTCTATCTTTGCCCCGGAGATTCACAATACTTTCACCATACACACACACGTGTCTTATGTCTTCTTATAGATTAGAGGAACCGAGAAAAAAGGTTGGTAATTAGATATGAATCGCAGTAGTGTACAAAATTTAAATCCTATGTCGCATGATACTCATCATCACGATCATCATATCGATGCATCCAAAGAAAAATTAACTACTATGGGACATCATCATCTCGATACAACGAGTCATCATTCAACGATGAAAGTAATCAAAACTTTTAATAATGTAAACTTTTCTTTTAAATATATCATTATTATTTAGATGTATTTTCATACGGGTATTGCTGAAACCATTCTATTTGAATCATGGACAATAACATCTATTACAAGTAAGATTTGTAAAAATGAAATTGTTGAGATTAATGTTTGAGTATTTTTTTTTCCAGTTTTTATTTGCTCATGGATTTTCATATTTATTTTGGGAATTTTATACGAAGGACTTCGAGAAATTCGTCAATATTTAGATGAAACACGATTAATCGAAAGGCCCATGTTCGTTAGAAATTAGTCAATCTTCATAATATTTAATTATTTACTTTAGAATATCAAAAGAAGAAAATGAAAATGAATTAGAACGTATGAATACTGAATCAATTGCATCGACTATCCGAACTAGGACCAAGTAAAAGAATAAACGACAAGGAAAATACTCATTTATCCTGTTTTATTTNTTTTTTTTGAAGAATTCGTCCACAATTTCCTGAGCGTATTCTACATAGTGTATTATATGCTGTTCATTTGATACTTGGCTATTCTTTAATGCTGATAGCAATGACCTTTAATGTTTATCTCTTTTTCGCTATTATTTTTGGTATTGGTACAGGTCATTTCTTATATGCATGGTGTCGTACAATACCGTTAGCTAAGGAGAATCAACGATCTACACGATAGCAACGATTTTTTGTTAACAATGATCATCAACCATTCTGTCATATCACGTGTAATGATCGTATTTGTTCTATTTTATTGTTATTTGGGAATTAATCTAACTGAGACTGAACCATTCATTCAAATGGCAAGTTTGGTTTTTGTATGAACTAAATTGTTAATATGTTACAGAAAAGTAGAATAACTCAGTATTTAGTGTAGTAAACTGTGTTTATTTATCACAATGTAAAATTGAAATTCTGATTTATAATAGATATTTCTTTTCAATTACTAATATTCCAAATATCGAAACTTGCGAAGATCAATATCGAAAGATTTTGTTTTTCGTAAGCTAATACTGAATTAAGCTCTGTTAAAAAGCAGAAGCAGAGAAAAAGGATTATAAGGGCTTCGTTTTTTTTTATTGCTTTACTATCAAGTGATTTGATCTATTTTCATGGCCTTTGCATATATCACGATCGAATACAGTTCGAATTTAAATTAAATAGGTCTAGAGTTCGCGCGATTTTTAACGTAATATCGATCAGGCAACTTTTGAAAACTTTTTTATGGCAGCTATTTCTATTTCAATATAAATCGATAGCTTTTTTTGGAAATGAATTAGAACTAATCATTTATAAAATAGCTTCAATTTTTAGAACATAAAAAACTATTTTACTATGAAAAAGCTTGACCAGCATGTTCCAATGCCATTAGAACGAATCAATCTATCCATATCCAATATTATCATAGAACCATGCGATAGATGTAGGCTTGGTTGTCGCCTTTCGAGAGACACACGATTGTTTACATGGACATATATTATTCATATTTGACGCAGATGCATTACTAGTTGATGCAACTTCATTCTTCATCTTGCTAAGCAATACATTCGATGTAGTTGTGGAACAGTTTAGGGACGGTATGGCTTCATTGACACCGATTTGATGAAGACTCATAACAAAAATCTAAATATGGAAGAAAAATAGGAAGTATATTGATATGTCTTCACAATGTGATATGACCAAGAAACAAAATATTCCATGGAATAAAAGAGGAATCAATCACAAATATTTGACATGAGTAATATAATAAATATTAAATCGACAATTTGCAGGCCATAAAAGTATGATATTTTAACAACTAAGTTGGCGTATAAAAAGAAAGTTTTCTTTTAAATTCATGCGTAAGAACTTAGGGGCAAAAAGGAGACATATACCGATTCAAGCATTACAATTTGTAAGAAAGAAAAAAGAAACATAGTTTTATTTTCATTTAGCTTGAAATCCTAAGCTAGTGATTTTTTCGATTACAGCTTGTTCCGTCGTTTTGTCACTATCGAATTCAACGGATGCTTTTTTGTCATTTAATGATACCTGCAAAAAAACAAAAAACAAGAATAGATCAGATAATAACAAAAAGTTTAACAACAAAATAAATAGCTGATATTTTTAAATAAATTACTCAGTATTTAGTTAACATTCAAGAGCTAGTTCGGATCGTCAATGGAAGTTGCTATGTAATACATTCTATACAAAGATTTTATAGCTACATGATTTAGGATGATTTACTGACTCTAGAAGACTTAAGTGAAACTATTCTTTTAGGAGAACACAATTGTGTTTTCTTGAAAATAATATACTTCAAAAATACTCTCGGTAAAACCTTGCACAACTTTTAAACAACCAAATTTCATTTTGTTTTACAAATCTCCTCGTCGTAGTCAATTTAGGAAATCTCCATCCGTCTTTAAAATCATTCTCTGAACTTCAGCAAATTCTTTCACATTAGAAGGAAGAAAACGTGTTGTTGCTTAGTTTTTGCGTGCTATTCTATGTGTAAGTCTTCTTACTACAACTGTTTTAACGCCGTCCATCTTGCCAACATTACGTTCAATATTTTTAACACATGATTGACATGTCATACCATCGACATTGAATACTTTTTTTGTATTTGAACTCATATTTGCAAAAAACTATCTTAAATTAATAAAAAAAAATGATTCTAAATGTAAATGCATGTAAAACATGTAGGTTATGTAAAGAAGTGAAAGTAAAAGGAAGGCATGTCGTTATCAAGATTAATAAAAAGAAATAAACGCATGCAAAAATACCACGAATCACTATCGGATGATTATCTATTATGCTAAAATCTTTGAATTATTGAACCGAATACGGTCTCAACTTGTATTATATTATTTCGGTTAGAAGCATGCATATGTGTTCAAATCAAATTTTTCTACTCGACTTTTCCCCTCTAGCGGCATCTTTCTTTCAATAGAAAATACGTCAAAAGAGGTTCATCGTCATGTCAAATCATTATAGTAATGGCAGAATTTTAACATGGAGATATTTTTCTAAAAGAATTCGATCTAAATTCTAACCGAAACTATGTTCACAGAAGTAAGAAAAGGATATGAACAAGCATCAATAAAAACAAACCAACGTCCTAATCAAGGTATTGTCGAAACATTGACCAATTTACGTGAACGTTCATTGCTCTACATTGATGAATCAGCTTATGAGTAAATATATCTCACAATTATATTTTGTTTCTATTGAATTAGAATTTCTTTGTTTTTTGTTAAGAAATTCTGATCGTATATTACCCTTAAATGGTAATCAACCAACATTAGCAAAGTTTCGCGTACAAGACAATGATCTTCCACATATTCTTGAGTCATTGAGAACAGCTACGATGATCAGCCACCTTGATCTTCGGTAAGTATCAAACTAGAACAAAACATTCTTCTTAACGATTCATCTCTATTCGTTATCAGATACAATCGTATTACAGATGAAGGTGCTAGCATGATCGCTGATTATTTAACAGTAAATTCTAGTTACTTTTTTTTTGAATTCAACTCAATTTTTCTATATAATCTAGAATGATCAATTTTTATTGATTCTAAACTTAAAAGGCAATGATATCCATCGAAAAGGTGCTCAGAGTTTAGCTAATGCTCTAAAAGTAAAGATTTGATTTTTGAAATACTAGAAATTAAAAACAATTTCTCTTTCAAAAAACATCATTTAAAAGGTCAATACAACATTAACTTCGTTATCAATGGCTGATAATGGTATTGGAAAGGAAGGTGGCATGGCATTTGCTGAAACACTTCAAATAAATATCACTCTCGAACATCTTAATTTAGGAAATTGTGATTTAGTAATGTCAATAATAAGAGTATTATCGAAAATTAAATTTCTATTTTGAAGGAAATGGATAGTCTAATAGCATTGCTAACCATTCTACGCTATAATCCAAGTTTAAAATCAATCGATTTAAGCCGTCCAATACCACAATATCAACATTCAAATTGGATGGATGATATCGCTATTCACATTGCACATATGCTTGAAGTAAGAAAGCACCTATTTTACAAAAAACAAAATAGAACTTTGAGATATAATGTTGTTCTTGTACAGAAAAACAATGTTTTACAAGAATTACATGTTCAAAAATTTGAAATTCGTGATCATGGCTTTATGTGGATTTGTGAAAAAATGCAACATAATCAATCATTACTTTTTCTTGATCTTAGTTGGTACGTAGTTAAAACAATAACGGATTATCCAGTAGAATGAAATCTCTCTGTTTTTAGCAATCGAATTACACGTGATAGTGCTGTTTATTTAGCGTCAATGCTTGAAAAATGTGGTCTTCTTCGACTTAATCTAGCATTTAATCGATTAGAAAATGAGGGTGCCGGTCATTTAGCAACTGCATTACTTCAGTCTAACTCGAAACTTCGAAGGTAGGCTTCTATGATAGTTTTTTGTATTAAATGTAAACAAAAACTATATTTTAGTCTTGATATTCGCTCAAATAATGTCAAGGGAGATGGTCTATGCAGTATTGCTGATGCTGTTAAATTTAATTCAGCTCTTACAGAATTATTTATTTGGGGAAATATTCATGAAGAACGAGCATGCTTGGTTAGTTGCATAGTGTATTGTAGCGAAGTTGAGAGTAATCATACTTAGGAAGTTTTTCTCATGATGACAGTAGCTAAAAAGAATTAGAAAAACAATATATTATTGCAGCTGAACGAGTTTTCTATCAAGCTTGTAAAATCTGAAGACTTCAAGAAATACTTTCGTCTTCGTCAAAACAACACAATATATAGAACCAGCTTTTAGGACAAAAATTTATTTCATAATTAGAAAAAAATGAAATATCATTGACATAACAGCAGCAGAAAGCTAAAGAGACATTTTTCTCTTGCTTCTAATAAAAATTTTAATTATTAACTCTTCCGAAACTTCTGAAAATTACACATCGATATTTTCTATTGCTCGATCAAAAAAATGTGGAAACTTCGGATTTCATCCGAGAGTTATGTGTACTACAAAAAGTACATGGNACATATGAGTCATTCTAGAATGTCTGAACACCAAAATTATCATGAGAAACTAGGCACTTTGGTTTCTGGATGCAGTTTTTGTGCATTTCGAGACCGTGTTCAGGCGATGTTTCGTTAGAAAGCTACGATTTAGTTCAAAACTAGTATCAGATTCGGAGTCAGCGTTAAAAACTGAGTCGATTTATATATGTTCTGGATAATTCTGAGAAGAGCTTTTTTTTTGAAAAATCCCTGTACTCCTCCTCAGGGATGGTCTGGCCAATAATGACAATTTTTTCGATAACCCAGTCATTTCTTGACGGATCTTTCTCATCTTCGAACTCGACTGAGAAATTGACGAGGCTGAACTGTGTAGAAACTTTCATCACGATCTGACTCTCCTTTCGAAAGTTATCGTATAGACGGTCGAACCGACATACTGACCGATTCTAGAGTGTACTCACTTTTTGAGGACACAAAAATAAATTGTTTTATCAAAGTTAGTTTTGGTTTTTCAATAATTAATTCTCAAATGTGATCACAACAGTTCAGTATGAAAACCTTGATTTGAGAATATTATCAGCTGCACAAATGCTTTTTCTACTTATTTCTAGCTATCAACATCGAAAAAATATAATGACTCTCAGCTGATATTCTTCAGTATGCTTTAATTAAACTATGATTTCTTTAGGCTATTGAAAATCTTTTAACCATTCATCGTTTCGAGCCAGAACATCTGGATGTTACACCATATCGTGTTGATGCTCGTACATATCTGGCTGAATCTCCTAATACTCTTGATAAATATGCATATTGGAAACAAGTTGAACCGTCGCTTCGCATTCAACCAACTGTAGATCGAACATCATCGAGTGAACGCGCCTAACTAAATTTATTTTTTTTCATAAACAAAAGAGAAAAATCATATCCTTTTTTATCATTAAATTTTTTCAAATACTGGTGTAATATAATCTTTAAAAACAAGACCTATTCGAGGTTTCTTGTCAGTAGGCGGCCGAATTTCATATTTAAAGCCGACATAAAAATTTGGTCCATCCGTATTGATAATATATAAAAGATCACCACATTGAAATTCAAGCTCATGGGAATCTTCCGTTGTTGTAGCATCATGATTATAGAGGCAAACATAAATTTTATCAAGTGAAACAGAATTTTCTGGTCGTAGTGGCAGTCGTTTAGGAATCTTAGGTAAATATTCAGAATCCGATTCCTAAAATGCATCATAAAATATTGAGTATTTGAAGAAATGAATATTACCGATCTGTCGTCATCTGATTCGCCCCGGTTTTCAAAAACTTTTGATAGTAAAAACAATAAGGATTTAATTCATTGTAATAACATTATCGAAAGTTCTTACCATCCGAACTCTGTCGATTGAAAATTCTATCTAAAGATGTTATCCATGTATTTGCTCAAGCGCCTAATGTGGTAAACTAAAAATATATAAATGTTCAAATTTTTGTCAGTGTACTTTGTTAATCTTTCATGGTCTTACGTATTCAATTTCTGAGTCATGCTTAAATTTAAATTTGGTTTTACTTTCTTTGGTAAATAAATGATCTAAAATAATATACTATATTTTATAACTAAGGTGCCTGATGTAGCTGACCATGATCTATTTTAAACTGCATAAATTGTGTCACTTTGTTCTCACTGTAATAGAGAGTGAGATAACCATTTTTTTCATTATTACAACATTCGCATGATATTTCAGAAAAGAAAACATTTTTTCGAATTCATCATCTACAAAGCAAGCTATGCAATTTGAATCAATTTTTATTCATAAAAAGTTACTTTTAGATTTAAGTGATAAAATCGAGGAATCTGAAATAGTTAGTATGATATTGGTAGTTAAATGCAATATATTTTTTAGATGTAATCAAGTACCTTTTCTTAAGATTAAGTCGCCTTTGTGAACTATTTCCATATCTAAAAGATCATTTGAAATATTTTCAATACTATCATTCTCATTTTTTTTATAGGAAGATAACATGTATATGTCGACGGTTTGTTATCTTTTTCAATAATGGTTTGCTTAGACGTGTTTTTAGCGGCCGTGATAAATAATTTGGACTGTTATACACTTGTGAATGGCTAAATTTTGATTGAGGTACTGTCTTAGACTTATGTCTGTGTGAATTCAGGATTTTGTCGACATAATTTATCGAATTTTTTAATAAGAGTTTTCTATTTTACCTTGGCCTCTAGCTGTTGTCGAACAACTAAATTTATTTGCGATAAAAACTTTATTTTTCTTCTTTTATCAACAAACACCACCGGCTCTCTAGAAATAGTTCTCTATACGTTAACAAAGTTATGTTTGAGTTTATGTTTATCACATGAGTAGCAAGCAACAATAAAATGAAGGACAACTATGATACTTTAATTTGAAAGTATTATGTTTGTAGACTCATCGAGAAAAGCAGTTTCTTTTATCGGACTACATATGTATTATGCAAATCTATCAGTGCATAATAAATACTTAATACCAGGAAATTCATTTTGTTATAAAAGCTTATTCATACATATGCATATTATATCTCTATCCTTCGGGGTTGAGATCTCGCATTTATGAATGTACAGCTATCCATATTTGTGCCGTAACGTTACCGAATACCACCATTTATACATCGTATAGAGCTGTAAGTAGCCCGGAATGTTGTTTCGCAATCTCGGGCACAATAATACAGTACCATATTATAAATTTATACGGCTGTAACCTCACTGAAATTTACGGTTCGTCAATACGCCGCGAAAGACCGTATGGTGAGCATAGTTGACTAGGGCCGCGAAATTGATTTTTATGGTGTGAACCAGAGACCGAAATCGAATCGACTCCGAATGGGTCTTTGAAACTGCCGAATCGAATCGAATGATACTTCTAGAAAAGAGGTCGAATCGAATCGATTCATTTTTTTTTAGTTTCATTCGGCTATTCAAAAGCATTTTCTTTGTTCTGGTGTTATGGTCGAGGACAGTTGACTAGTATAAGAGATGACGCATGAAAAAGGACGTCCACTGTTTCGCTTTCTTTGTTTTGGTCAGTCGTGCTTATTTAGTGGTCATCTTTGTTCTGTTCATATCGTTATCATGTTCAAGTACATTTTGATTGATATACGAAGTGCTCACTGACAACGAACGTTCCATCTTTCTTCCTTCTTTTTTTCGTTAGTCAATTTAGGTCCCAATTACACTGAGGAATAAATTAATATTATAGTTGAATTAAGCCAGGTGATTGGTACATTAAGAGTTAAGTAATATTTTAGAGGTGATTTTAACTCTTAATGTAACAATTAGATTACTGAATAAGACGTTAACTTTATTCACATTTCCAGTGCGATTGGGGTCTTGATATCAACCTCTTTATTTATTAAGTATGGCTACGGTCAACTGTAAATATAGATCCATATACAATAAATGACATTATTTTTCTTCGTTCTATAAAAAAATTAACTCATTTAATTACTCTACTTAGATGTGTTCATTAATTTATATTTTATGTATTCTTTCTTGAAAAAAATGAATAATTCTTCTGTATATATTGATAAATTATATTTATTCAATATATTTCTATAGAAGATCGACAGACTATTCTCATTCTAAAAAGATGACAGTCTGAAAACAACAATACTATGTAATAGTGAATGCCATGCTTTGTAAACTAAATTTAAATCGAATCGAATTGATTTTTTTCGTGTTTTTAGTCGAATCGAATTACAATTTTGAAAAACCCGAAGCAGATCCGAATCCAGGTCCTAAAAAGCCGAATCGAATCGAATGGCATTTTGTCATTCGTTTCGGTCTCTGGTGTGAGCGCGACGTTGGTTCACCGTCCCGACATCCACTCATGCCGCAAACTATTTTGAGTCGATTGACAAAACAAAATTCTATGATTTCAGCAAGTGAGGATCAAATTGTAGAAGATCGAGCAAATCGCTTCATTTTACATATTCCATTCACGTCGAAGCAAGGAATTGAAAAGGTTGACGCTAAACAACAATCTGAACAAGTAGCTACGTGGAATGCTCGCTATAATGATACGTCTTCATAGAATTACTTTAGCTCTCTAAAATCTTTCTACTACATGTATCGCACACATTCACATAGAAGGAAAATAGAGAAAGAAAATACAAGTATAGAATAAAATGAAAAAGAGAGTAAGAACGAGTATTTATTCATGTAATCAATTGATTCATTGCATATTAACAAATTTTATCTTTCCTTGTGTTTTTTCTTTGTTTTTGTAATCTTCCCATCAGGTTAGTTTTCCGCATAAAAATTATATCGATGTCTTTATTCATGAAAATAATTCATTAACAGCTCTTGTTAAGAACATGTGTTCAATCGAGCAAAGTTTGGGTATTTTAGTTTATTTTTATCTGAACGTGATTTTGTTTTACTCTCACTTCAGTGTTTATATGGTTCAAAACGGATGAACTTTCATCTGAGGTAATGAATGCAGATATATAAGAAACAAAAACAAGCAGAACACTGAGCGGTTCCACTGGATTTGGGCCGTATTTATTTTTAGTTATCAATTTAGCTTTTGGTGTGCTAGATGTGGTGTGATTTGGAATATTTCTCGTTCAGTTTCGATGAAACTAACATCCCGAACGAAGAAACTCTGATACTCATGATGGAGAGAATGTGCAATAACCTAGAGCTGTATCTAAATGTTCACAACTATCATTTATCAATTACTTCGATGATAAACGTTTTCTTTCTAATCGAATACTCCTTGGTGGTAGTTAAGTCAACGAGACCAGTGCCTTCGATGAAGCTTTAATGTTGTCGAAAGTGCAATAGGCATTGGTTTGCTATATGATAATAGCGATTCAGTAGTGTTATAAAACAATTTCTGGAGAAGATAATAATTTTATAACTAATTTCAAAAACAATTTTTCGATGCAGAGGAAACTTGAGGTCAGTTCTTTGAACTTCAAATATAGTTTTCAAGAATCACCGATATTGGGTTGATTTATAGGTTTTCAGGACAGGACAAGCTGTCAATTATACTAGCTTCTATATGGAATATTCTTGTATGTCGAAAATCGCAGCCCATTGGTCATCATCATCTGTATTATTCAACCACGCAGCATTTTAAATCAATATATTATCGTTGAGAACTGAATCTCATTTTATTTGAAAATTTGAAAATAATAATTTTAATAATCTATTCAAAATCGAGAAAAAAAAATTTTCAATCACCTGCGTCAAATTTTGAATCGAACCTATCGTTAAACAACCTATTCTTGCAGTATATGCGATTATGAGGACCTTATTGTCTTTCGGATATCCTAAAGAAATTGATAGTATTATTCGTATAGTTCCAGTTATATCCAATTTACTATTATCGAATGAAATTAATATTCTGTAAAATAAATGGTTAAAGTACCCTTTGGAAATAAAAAAATTATTTCTTTCAGTCTATCAATAGTTTTTCCTATTTAATCTATGCCATGAACGCTTTAGTTATTTCAGTAAAGTCTTCGTTTCGTAAGCTTAAGTGCCGAGAAACATTTTACCATTGTAATTTTAATAAAAATATTTCGAGAATTTTCACTAGAAAAATGAAATATTTCTCGAAGCTTTTCGTTCATGTTTTTGCAAGCAAGCAAGCAAAGTTTACATTCGAGATACCACACATGATGACTCATTGTTTCTACATGTGACATGTATTCCTATTGGTTGAAAGAATATTCCTCGTAGTATTTATTTTACCCATTTCTTTTCTCCGTTGAATTCATCGAAAAAGAAAACAAAACATATAGAAAGAATGAATATCTACATAAAATATAGAGATCATTTTATTTATCTAATACATTTTCTAGATGACTATTCCAGATGATGATTCTACAAAAAGGAAACGATGGACTCATCTCCGTCGTGTGCTCGAACGAGCTGGACCTTTTAAAGATCCAAATTTTGAACCATCGACTGAGGTTTATTTTAGAAATTATTTCATCATTTTTCTTAATAACACTCACAATTTTAGCTTTTATCAGGAATCGAATCTGTTAGAATATTAATTATTGGTGCCGGTGGTCTTGGTTGTGAATTACTGAAAGACATGGTATAAGAGAAACAAAAAAGAAGATTTTATTTTTACTTTCATGGCAACCGTCTATTCTCTATTAGGCTTTGATGGGTTTCTGTCGTATTGATATAATCGATATGGATACAATTGATTTAGCTAATTTAAATCGTCAATTTCTGTTTACGTAAATGAAGCGAAACTGTTTTGTGTGTTTATGAAACCGTATTTTCTCTTCAGTAAAGCTGACATAGGCAAATCAAAAGCTGAGATTGCCGCCAAGTTTATTATGAATCGTATACCAAATTGTAATGTTACACCGTATGTGAATAATATTCAACCGATAACTTTGAAATGAAAATTTGTCTTTTGATTTACAGACATATGAACAAAATTCAAGATTTCGATGCATCGTTTTACTCGCGTAAATTTAATTTGTTTTTTCAAACAATTTTGGGTTTTTATTTTTTTGTTTCAGAGTTTCGAATTATTGTTTGTGGTCTCGATTCCATTGTTGCTCGTCGATGGATCAATAGTATGCTTGTAAGATGATAACGGGGGAAAAAAATAAAGAGTTGAAACATAAATTGTTATTATTCTGTTTAAGGTTAGTATGCTACAATATGATGAAAATAATCAAGTTGTACCAACTTCAATAATACCTCTTATCGATGGTGGAACAGAAGGATTTAAAGGCAATGCAAGAGTTATTATGCATGGATATACTAGTTGTATAGAATGTACATTGGATTTATTTCCTCCACAAGTAAAATATAGAAAATTTAACTTATGAAGCTATAGTATTCGCTTATTTTTCAGCCATTGAAATAGAACTAGTTACAACTAAAGTTGGACTTTTTTTCGCTCGTACTCAAATAATATTATGTAACTTTTGTCGGAATACTTCCGAATACTATGTTACTTCATTCTGAAAAATAAGATGTTCAAATTGGCATGATGGATTTACAAAATCATTATACTTCTCAAAATAGCGATTTCGATTTTAGAGAAAAACGAGAAGGAGATTAGACTTCAATAATCTATTTTTCGTGATATAACTAAGAAAATATTTCTAGTCCTTATTCCACTCTGAGGATCAGAATAGACCTGAACTAGTAGCAGACTACGAGCAAGACTATTGTAACTTCTTCATCCGCTTGACAAGGTGATCTTGGGTTTTCTCTAGCAACTGTTCTGCATCGGTACTTTCTACTGTGAAGTTTAGTCCATATCGTTACGAGATATTTGCTTTTGAACTTTCTTTTCCACATAATTTACAAGTATTTGTTCCAGTTGAAACGTACAAGCTGCTAGTTTCAATCGGTTAGCGTTCAATGATCGAATATGTTGTTATGCGAAAACTTATGCGAAATAGTTTGTATACAAAACTTTTTTTTTTCCTTTAACAAGGTAAATTTTCCTCAATGCACCATTGCAAATAATCCTCGTTTACCAGAACATTGCGTTGAATGGGTGACAAGTATTCTTTGGCCAAAAGAAAAACCATTTGGTCCAGGTTGAATATTTTTCGAATGTTTAATAGAAAATTTCAAAATTTTGTTCTTCAATAAGGTGTTAACATCGATGGCGACAGTGTTGAACATATTCAATGGATTGTTGAACATGCGACAAAACGAGCTAATGAACATAATATAACTGGAATTAATTTTCGATTCACACAAGGTGTAGTTAAACGTATTATACCAGCTGTTGCATCAACAAATGCTGTTATTGCATCGATTTGTGCAACAGAAGTTTTTAAACTAGCTACATCGTATGTTCGTTTGTTTTCTTTCTATAATTTGTTTTAGAGAAAAAAAATTGTTTTCTTATTTCAATAGATCTGTCCTACTTATGAATAATTACACGATGTTTAATGATATTGAGGGAATATATATGCTTACATATCCCCCTGAGAAAAGAGAGGATTGTCCAATATGTTCAAATGTTCCTGTACGCGTTCAAATTAATGAAACAGCGAAATTTCAAGAACTCGTTGATCAACTTATTGAAAAATAGTAAGACATGAAAAGAAAAGAAATTTTGAAATTGAATTTTTCTTTTAGTCAATTGATTGCTCCATTGATTTGTACACAGATTGATGGACAATCAAAAACTTTATATATGACAAGTACACAACAAATGCTTGAACTAACAAAACCACATCTTAGAATGACATTGCAAGGTTGAAAGAATATTTCCTACTTATTTTTATTTGATCGATAATAGTTTCATTTATTTTAAGAACTTGGATTAACCAATGGTATTGAAATGTTGGTTGGCGATCCAGCACGAGCTTCGTCCATGCGTGTGATAATTTCACTAACTAGTTCCATGGAAACTACTACAGCGAAATAAATATCAGAGATCATAGCCTATGTTTTTTAAAATATGTTTTTTTACTAGTGTATTGAAAATCAAGAAATAACATTTTTGAACTAACCTAACTTCAAGAATCATATTTATCATTTCAGATGTAAATGGTATGACAACTGTAATCGATACATTCCTCTATCTTCAACGAGATATTGAACAGTCATTTCAACGTGTTCAAACAATCTTTAGTTCTTCGCATTATGATAGACGAGAACTAGATCGCATCTTTAATCATATATCATGTACTCTTGATGATTTAGAAAAAGTAAATCAATTAATTAATTCATCCTCTTCCGTTGAAAATGAATCTGTAAATATTACATCTAATCAAAATGCTTCACTTTTATTAAATCTGTCTGAAAATGATCTTGGTGATGAAGTTTCGAATAGTCGAATATCCATTAAAAACTCAACAAAAAACAATTTTACAGTCGGCTATTCAAAAGAGAACGAAGAACGATTATTAGTAACTAATTCAAATGCAACAGTAGATCTTCAACCATCATTCGATGAACGTGAAGATTTTATTCGTCGTATGAAACTACAACATGACTATTATAAAAATAAAATTCAATCAATAAACAACGAAACTCAAATGGAAATAATTCAACTTGATCAAACACCAGACGACCACAAAAATGAAGATCATATTATTCGTAAACAAGATGAACAACTGGAACAAATTCATCACTCAATAGTATCATTGAAAAATTTAACGCAAAATATTAATTTTGAAATAAATGATCATATACGTGTTTTGGATAATCTTGAAACAGGTATGATAGATAGTCAAGGTCATGTAGAAAGACTAACAAATCAAACAAAAACTTTTATTCGATCATCAGCTGATGACGTTGGTGGACATACGTGTCTATTTGCTCTTGCTGTTGGGCTTTTTTTCGTAATTGTTATTTTAATTCTGTTCTTCTAATGTATAAATAGATTCTTTCGATTGGTTTTACTTTTGTCTTTGGGTAAATAAAAGCGTTTATTTTTTTTAGATTAAAAAAAGAAATGGTTCGCAGTGGTTCAGGTGTTATTGCAAATATTTCTGTACAATTAAACAAATCAGAAAAGCATGATGCTAAATTTTGTCTTTCACGTGTTCTTCTCAAGTAATTAAGATAAATTTTTCTTTTGCTGTATTCTTTCATTGATAAAATATCTTTTTAGCGATATTAATCTTGTAAAATCCAGTATGACTGATAAATCGAATAAATCAACATTGGAACAAATTACAGACAAAATGGAAGAACTTGATGTTGAAAAAGAACCAAGTAAATACCGACTATTAATGAACGAGAAAATTAGAATTTCAGCTCAATTCTCTTTTAAATCTTTTGAAAAATTAGAAATGAAAGAAAAAAATATTCTAATGAGGATAGATTCTAGTTGCACTGCACTAGACTGTTTTCTTCTGTCTGTAACTCTTGGTTGTCAAAACTAATAACTGGCTTGATCCATCAGATTAAAGAGAAACTCCCTATGAAGAATCAATAGAAAGTTAGAAAAGAAAAATTTCTGTAACTCAAATCAAGGGAAACTGTCATGTTTGACTTCATATCAACAGTCACGAAAATCAAAATTAGTCAATCTAACGAGGAAACGTCTTCAAGTGATACCAACCCTTCGCGTGCATATTGTGCTTATAAATAGGACCCACTGAGACTAGAAAAAGCCTAAACGATTTCGTGTCATTAGGCCTTTCTTTCAAAGTTCTGACCGTTTTACTGAATTTTCGACCTTGGACAAGGAGTTTATAGAAAAACTGAATGAAGGAATTTCGAACTGAAATTTTTCCTAACAATAGGTCTCATCGATGTTAGAAGGTTCCAAAAGTTTCAGCGAAAACGGATACATCATTCTAGAGATATTGGATATTGATGAAAACGGCTATTTTCCAAAAAAGGCGTCGTAAAATTGACTTATCTTCAACATTCAATATCTCGAGAATGATGCATCCGTTTTCACTGAAACTTTTGGAACCTTCTAACATCGATGAGACCTATTGTTAGGAAAAATTTCAGTTCGAAATTCCTTCATTCAGTTTTTCTATAAATTCCTTGTCCAAGGTCGAAAATTCAGTAAAACGGTCATAACTTTGAAAGAAAGGCCTAATGACACGAAATCGTTTAGGCTTTTTCTAGTCTCACTGGGTCCTACTTATGAGCACAATATGCACGCGAAGGGCTGGTATCACTTGGAGACGTTTCCTCGAAAGTGATTTCAGAACACTTTTTTCTTTGATGTTGCCATTAATTATTATCTATATTTTAGTAAATGAAGAACTCGATGAAGAAACATTAGCTATGCGAGCCATGGGTTTACCAACTTCATTTACATCATCATTGGTAATTAAGTTATTCTTCTAAATAAAAGTAAAACTACATATTCTCATTTTATTTTAAAGATTGAACGAGGCACACCTCGTCAACGAACACATTCACGATCATTATCCAATGAACCAATGACTGGCAAGAAAACGAATTATTAATTTGAATGAAATTTATCTTAGATTTCTCTAAATTTATAGATGATTCAACTTGTGACGATACTCAAGTAACTAGTCATGATTTATTTAAAAATGCATTAGATGATTGGCTTGACCATTGGAATCGTGATGGTTATCAATTAGCAACCAATACATGGACAACAAATTCAGACATCCATAATCATTCCGATGGGCATGATACATCACATTCATCAGATGATTCATTAAGCAATATTCAAAATGAAGAAACTTTAGGTGATCTTTGGCGTCAACATTATTTATCAACCTATGATAAATCTCTTCGCGAGTATTGTTCTAATCATGAACTTGATTATGAAAAATTTGTTGAATATATAACATATGCTTATGGTAATAATGAAAATGATTCACGAATCAAAAGTGTAAATCAATTCGATGACGATAATGATGAAACACATAAACGAATGAAAACCGATAGTAATCTATTGGATGAAAAAAATGCAACGAAAACTCAATTCGAACGTCTTGGTCTTTGTTTGGATGATTTAAATACTTTACAAATAGAATCATCATCAATTGATTATACGAAAAATTGGAATCAATTATCTTATGGTCTTATTTTGAAGCAAACTATTAATTTATATACACAATCAACTGATGATGATAAAATGATTATTGATGATCCGACGAATCAAAATAAAAAATCGAAAGGAAAAAAATCAAAATCAAAACAAATTATTCTCGAGAAGAAAAATATTCCGGAAGAATTTCATAATGATTCCGAACTTTTAAAATATTGGCTTCAACGTTATCGACTTTTTTCAAAATTTGATGAAGGCATCGTTCTTGATAGAGGTATAGAAATTCAATTTCGTGAAGATTTTATTTTCTAAGAAATCTATTTTATGCTTTTACTAATTTAATAGAAGGATGGTTTAGTGTAACACCGGAAAAAATTGCACGACATATTGCTAAACGTTGTCGATGCGATGTTATTGTTGATGCTTTCTGTGGCGTTGGAGGAAACACAATACAATTTGCATTTACATGTGAAAGAGGTAAATAAAATTGTCTTTTGTTTTGTTCAATTTCATATTGATTTCTATAATTAGTTATTGCAATTGATATTGATCCGAAAAAAATCGAAATGGCAAAACAAAATGCTCGAGTTTACGGAGTTGAAGATCGCATTGAATTTATTCAAGGTTAGTTATAATAATGAAACATTAGTATTTAAAAATAATTTCATTTCATCGACACTTTCTAGGTGATTTTCTTAAATTGGCTCCAACATTAACTGCCGACGTAGTCTATTTGAGTCCACCATGGGGTGGTCCATCGTATGGCACTATCGATATATTTGATCTTGAGAAAAATATTGAATTGAATGGTTTTCGAATATTTGAAGTTGCTAAAGCAATAACACCGAATGTTGTTTATTTCTTACCACGAAATGTCAATGTTGAACAGGTTATATCGTTAATGGATGATAAATCATCGTTGGAACTCGAACAAAATTTTCTCAACAATCGATTAAAAACAATAACGGCATATTTTGGTGACCTAGCTAAACAAACCAATTATTAATCACAGTTCATTTGTTTTTGCTTATGTCAGATAATGCACTTTTTTTTCGTTTTTTTATTTCCGGTGGCATTTTTTGTTCAGTCCGTTGACTGGCCTTTTGCGTTTTAACTAAGATTTTCAAAAAACAAAACAAAACACGATCACAAGCAAGATTTTTTTTATTTCTCTTTGTTCTTTAAGTTTCAGATTTCTATGCGATGTCGTATCAAAAAGTACAAAATTTTAAATGTCGTTGCCCACTTATACGAATAGGTTTGTTCCATAAGAATATACAATTATCGTTAATATTCATATTTTTCTTTTTGCTTTCCGATTTTTCAGGTGTATTCGGTATTCATGAATCGCATCAAATACCTAATATTCCGTGTGATCGTTCATCAAATGATGTTTTTCTAAATCAACATCTTCAATGGTATCATAATTTTGATAGTGCATCGGCCCGAAAATTAGTTCGTGCTATCTTTAATAATACGAGTCCACATCAAAATCTGTTTAGTATTGATGAGCCTATAATAAAACGAAATATTGCTGTCGAAGGCTATAAATGTATGTCAATTAAACGATGAAATTTTGAGGAATTCTATAATTATATTTTTCTTTGTAAAGGTAAATGTCCATTGACACATGATGGTGCGTTTGGCCTATCCGATGAACATGATATTACCAATGTACCATGTGGTAAGACTCTCTTAGTTGTATTTGTTTCTTTGATTTTCTTAAATTTTGAAAAGTTTAGGTCGAGCCGATAAAGAAGTTCTGTGTTTTCAACATTTACAATATCATCATAATCTTTCTTCAAGAGCAGCTAAAAAAATTGTTCTTGCTATTTTATCATATACTCCAACAGTAACACAACTATTTCACAATGATGATTTCGTAACACAATCTAAATGTGCTGTAAGAAAACTCAAAGCCAAATGTCCACTAATAGCAACTCATATGTACGGTAAGTTCATGAATTTACTAATCATCAACGTAAAAACACCATTCATAGTTTTATTAACACAGATTTTAACGAAAGAAATTATTTCCTATCTCAAATGCAGTTTCTCATTAAAAATCGGTGAGTCATATGTACTAGTTAGAAAATTTGATGAACGTTTCCGTAAAAAAACAAAACAATGAACATAGCGACTAGGCATGCACCCAAACCGTTTGGGTTGTTTTTACCTAAGTGAAGAAAAATCTCTTTATCTACTGAATGACAGGACACAAGATTTTTCCGTCGATAAAAAATTATACTGGAGAACTGACACTACAAAATACCAAAAGAGAGATTTTGGTAGCGTTGTTACCCTATTTGCTAGAGTCAATCAAAAAACCCAAACCCAAACTCATTGGGTTTGGGTTTGG
>OENM01000127.1:61049-78107 GCA_900239745.1 Rotaria magnacalcarata | reverse complement strand
GATATCCGTAGCCTGGAGTTGTTTAGTAACTTATCAAATGTGTTTTCTAGGTTTGGGCGATCAACATCGCGTTCCAAATATTCCATGTGATCGTGCTGATCAGGATATATTTCTATTTCATCATTTAACATATTTTCATAAGTTAAACCCTAAAGCAGCAACTCAATTAATACGCGCAATACTTCTACATAAAAATCCATCAGAACCAATATTTCACTATAATGATACTATTGTTGCGTCTCATCACACATTGAATAATCAAGAAACACGACACAGTAAAAAAATAAAAAATAATCAACAAACATTATCCCAGCTTAATTATTCAAATCAATTTGACTCTAAATCATTCGAAAGTTTTCAATCGAATTTTGTTAGTAATGTACGTTCGAAGGTAAATCGAAATAACGCATAACCATACTCAAACCATTGTTTATTTATTTTTCGTAGTATCCATCATTTTTTAATCCTTTAAACACATCGGCTTTGTCAGCTTTGATTCATAAAAACTCCAGCGGAAGTAAGATTTTTTTTAATTTTTTGTATAATTTCAATAATTTTACTTTTTCTAGAAATGGAAAATAATTCAATACCACTCGATTTTACTGTAAATAAGCAACAAACATATCAAGTACGTTTAAAAATCGAATAGAGAACGCTTAAAAGATGTAACGATATGACAGAAAAATATTTTCTCTAAATTGCATTGGATCAGAGGAACTACAAAGGCTGGTAGCCGAGCCAGAAAACTATTAAATAGGCTTTAGAAAAAACTACAAGAAATTATTATCTAGAATTCTGCCGAAGCAACGTCGTTCCTGGGAATGTCGCAAAATAAACTCTCGTAGAGGTATGAAGTATTGCTTCTGAATTGACTTCAATATAAGAAATCGATGTATTTCCGGAATTAGACAAATAATCTTATCTCCACATCTCATTTTATCTAATCTATGTATGATTTAATTTTTTTCTGCTATCTCTATTTGGGAAACATAATTAAATTATATTCTTCTTACGTGTTTTCGTAACAAATTTTACTTTCTATTCAGATGTCTTACTCCTGTCCAACAAATAATATTGCACATGGTCGCGATCTAGATTCATTTTTAACCTAACGAATGCAATTACAATTCGAATCTTTGTATATTGTTGTTTTTTCTTTCTTTCTTTTTATATACAATTGTTCGTTTTTCAGTATTAATATTCAAATGTCAGAATTGCTGTACTTTACGAATAGAACTTCGTTTTTCTTTTTGTAATCTGTATTAGGTTAATGATTATGATCGTTTAAGAATAAAACAAAAATTTAAAACAAAAGGTCAGTTATTTTTATTGTAGTCAAATTCATCAACCTGAGTGAAACAAACAAGCAAACACAAAAAAAAAATACGTGGAATTATTTGATTGATTATCGTCAAAATGAAATAGGAGACAAAAAAAATACTCTAGAGTGAGAAAAAACAATCCATCCTAAGTCAAATATTATTTGAATTTTTAACAAAATATGAAAGAAAATTATGTACAAAGATAGATTTGTTTTATTTATATTTGAACAAGTTTATAAAGTTGGATCGCTATTTGATAAATCAAGATCGGCCCATAATTTAAAATCGCCAAGCATTTGTAATTGATTAAAAAACGCTTCTTGTGTTTGAGGATCAGCCGATGCAAGTGCATCAAGTAACAGTGGATCAATTGGTTGTGATGATGATGATGATGACGATGCTCCATTTGTTGTTTGTGATGAATTAAATAGTGATGGATCATCGAAATTATTGTTCGATGAAAATAAACCTAATTTCGGATCAATCAATGAAGCAAGCGTATTTGTAAGTAATGTCGATGACGAATTTTCATCGAAGTCATTTTCCATTGATGTTGAAAGATTTTCATCTAAACGACTTAATCCCGGTAGAATCGAGTTTTTCGATGTACAATCATCCGATGATGTATCTGTTGTATCCATTGATGATGATGCATGTGGATTTGCTGAATTTCTTTGTGGTGATGAACCTTTTTTGGCACGTTTACGTGGTTTATATTTATAATCTGGATATTCACGTAAGTGGAGCATTTTTAATCTTTCAGCTTCATCAATAAATGGACGTCGTTCAATTTCCGATAGGCGTTTCCATCGTGCACCTAAATATTTTGATATTTCAGCATTGTGCATGTCAGGTGCTAGTTGAACAATTTTTCGACGTTCCAATTGTGAAAAAACCATAAATGCATTCATTGGCCTTTTAACACGATTGATGCGTTTTTTTGAACGTGTTCGTGTTGCATCCGAATACGGTGTTTGTGTTTCAGGTTCGATCATTGACGAACCGAAGGTTGATGGTGGTTGTGTACTTGGTGATGTTAGAAGTTCAACTAAAACTTTTGTTTTAGCAAAAAATGCATCATTTTGAGTTGTTGGAGGAGATTGAATGGATGTCGGTAAACTCGATGTTGTTGTACGAACATTTGATATACGTGTTGATGATACTGGAGTATTTTCATTTTCTTTATTGGCCGATGAAGAAACTAGAAGAGATAAGAGAAATAATTTGTTTTGATGGCATGATTTAATATAGTTACTCGATTTATTCGCGGCTGATGATACCATTGTTGCTTGTGGTGTTTGAACAACATTTGATGTTGATAAGATTGGTGTTTCAAGAAGTTTAGCTATACTATTATGTGTTGCTGTTGGCATTGTTGTATTGTTGGGTGATTGTAATAGTGACATTTGACTTAATGTATGTAAATTATTAACAAGTGTTGCTAAACTAATGCCATTTTGTCCATTGATAATTGTTGTTGGCGTGGAAGTATTCTGATTATTAGCATTATTTGAAAATAAAAGACGATTAACAGTTATTGTTCGCGGTTGTTGAGGTTCAGTTTTAGTATTATTCATGATAAATACAGCTGGCTGCTGATCCGAAGTATCATTTGAAGATGTTGTAGGCGCTGTTGTTGTTATTGTACGCATTTTTTGTAAAGCTGCATCACCAATACGCATTGGATTCAAAGAATTTTTATTCAATGATGAAGCACCTTTAACAGCCGGAATTATAATAGCACCTGATGAGGTATTTGCAATCGATGACGTGGTTAAGATACGTGAAGACGATAAATCCATGTTTATTGTGGGAAAATATGTCAAAAAAACAATTTTTGAACAAATTATTGTTCACTCTAAATAAAGCTTTTCGTTCATTAATATGAAGATATCGAATTGTACGTCAGCGGTCATTGTGTTCGATTATGACGGACGAGCATTGTGTTTGAATTAACCAACGGGAACGAAGAATGTTTTCCTTTTTCTCTTATGTTCTCATTCGTACTGTTCCCGAAATTGCGTTCACGAATTTTTCTTCTTCCTTTTTCGTCGTGTTATCCGTGTATTCGTCCGCACAATACACGAAACAGCGAACACTCCAATTTATTTGCCAAAAGAAAAAAAAAAGAAAGAGAAAATATAAGCTAGGAAATGAATTTAACTATGTATGGTGACCTCATTGAAATTTTGTATGAGAAAAAAGAAAAGAAGAAGAGACGAAGAAAAAAAAGATAATATGACGGAGAAAAACAAACAGCGAAGAAAAAAAAATGATGTGCTTCCGTCTAGTGTTCCGACTGGAGAAATTCTAATTTTCCATCTTGAAGACGAATGCAAACAGTTGAATCAGTAAAACCAACAGCATTAATCGGTATACCGCTGCTAACTTTAACCCATGTTGCTGATGCTTCGGATTGACCAACAGACACATGCGTATTGTCAACAATCCAGAAAACATCGGCACCAGTATTACTTATTAACCATGCTCGACCATCTTCATACGAAGCTAAACGTGCGTAACGACCATGTTGAATAGGCACATGACGAAATAAACGTTCATGCATATTATTTGCTTGAAGTGACACGTGTCGTTCTTCGAGCAAAATGCCTGGCCCGCTACCAAACCAAATTAAACCTATTAAAACAGGGCATACGAAAGAAATGCACAATTTTAGACTACTATTATCTTCGTACCTAGTACATCTTCTTCGCTGCCATCTTCTTGTAAAATTTTTCTAACAGATATATCAGCTAATTTTCGATATCGTGTTTCCGGTGGTGCAAGCGCATGAAGACGTTTCATTTGCATAGCATTCGATAATTCAAGTAACATAAGACTGTATCGAAATAAACAGAATACACTTGTACTTGTTACAGCAATACGTCGAAAGCCAATTTCACCATTGGAAAATTCGTAGGCATCATAATATTCATTTTCGCCTGCTTTCCATCGATATAAACCTTGTTCACTTAATAGTAACCATTGGCTATTCAATGGCCACCAGTATAAATCAACAATTAAGCCATGTTGAAATTTAATTGAATGTCCTTCGGCATCTGCCACACAGATTAGTTCTCGTTCATAATCATAATAAATTATTTCTTTACCATTTGAAGCCAATGCTTCACCCAAACCACGATTGCTACTTACAGCACCATCAGCAGACGTAGCAGGTAAACTCGAAGATCGATCGGTATAATTACTACTAGTAACTGAACGGCGATCATTCGATCGTTTAGTAGTTAGTTCTTCTGTCCTTTCTTGCAGACACAATGTACATGGTCCTACAGTTGTTTGATCGGAACCATGTGATGTTTCATCATCTTCATTATCTTCATCAATATGATGTTGAATGTGATGACCATTTTGTTGTCCATTGATATGACTGCTTTCTTCTTCATCATCAAATGGCGGAAGTATATGCGGTAATTGTCTTGCTCGACGATGACGAAGATGAAATCTATGCCGTTGAATTTCTTTTGCATTATTCTGATCTTCACTTTGAATGCTTCGTACTATGGTTTGAAGTTTTGCCATTTGATCTTGAACATGTTCTTCGTTTCTGTGTCGTACATCTAAAAATAAATAATATAACATGATCAAATCTATATGCTGAAATAAGTCGAAAATGAATTAACCTCCTGATCGCATAGCTGAATGAACACTTGTTGTAATTTCTCCAGTGCCTGGCCGTTTATTAATAACATAAAGAACAGTTTCTTCTTTTTCAAGAATAATTTTGGTTAAATCAGAAACCATATGATCAAGACCAGTCAATCGAGTATGAACAGCAGTTAGATCAATTTCAACGATGGGTGGCGGCAATGGTTCAACTCGTGGTGGTGGATCAGGAATGTTTACAAGAGCCATTTGTTGAACAATTTGTGTAGCTATTTTATTTAAATTGAGTACCTTACTCCTGTAATAAGAAAGTTCTATGGTGAAAACTTCAACTCTATAAATTATTAACTAACGCAATAGTTGTATCAATACATTCACATTCATTTCGAACAGCTTCGACTGCTCTCGAAACTTCATCAAGTTGTTGAAGAAGTCGAGCCTTTTTCAGATTACACGCTTCCAATGTTTGACCAATTTGCTCAATTGCCTCAGTCATATCACTTGTCATTATTGCGTGTAATCGTTCGCGTGCTTCGATTGATGTCATACTTAATGTTGTTGTTGCAAGAAGCTGAGAATCTTGACCGTCCATTTGAAAATGTATGTGTCTGTATTTGTGAATATTTTTCACTAATAAACTTTTCTGGGTTTGAATAAGGCAAAAGTGAACATGTTGACGTGTAGTTATGCAGTAGCAAAGATATTTTTCTTTTAATCAAAAATATGCTATCTTTCATTCTCTCTCTGTTATAGGGTATCGAAGAAAGAATGTCATAGAGAAGAAGAAAAAATAAGCTTCTATGCATGAATAAATGATATTGATGATGATGATAATAATAATAATAATACGTAGAAAAGATGAAAATTTGATGTTTCGATTTAACATGATGATACATTCTGTAATCATCATATTTTTTTTTGTTCGTTTTATTTATACATACTAAATTGTTTCCCTAGTTAGAAGAACCATGACGACGATATATTTTTATAAAAGGACAAAAAAAAAGACCAAAACATGATTCACATTCAAAAAATAAACACTAAGACTATGCAAAGATAGTAATGGGATCCTCGAATTCACATGAAAGAAAAATCGCCAAGGAGCTTTATCGGATACGACGTTGTATAATTCTGATTTAGGCACCTTGTTTGCGTGTTATTGGTTCATTAAGAACGCGATCAAGATATTTTTTAACTTCCGGCCATATTTTATCACTCTCGCGTCCATGAAATTCTTGAAGAACATGCATTTTTCTATAGAAAAACAAAAAACAAATTCTTTTGAGACAAATTCTTTTCGTGTAAAATTTACTTGTAGAAAGCTGTAATTGGATTTGTATTTTTATCATAGGTTTCTAAACGACTGCGAATAACAGCAGGCTTGTCATCTTCCCGTTGTGTTAATGGTTCACCTGTGTTATCATCTTTGCCCTAAAAACAAACAACGTATTTCATTGGGAAGTCATTTTGTTTTTAAATTAAATTTACAGCAACTTTAGGTGGATTCCATAAGAGATTATAAACACGTCCACTTGGCGCATGAACCCATCTATCTTTTAAACGATTAATAATTTCATCGAATGGCACATTGAGTGCAACAACATGATCAACACTCAATTCTTTATGTAATGATTGGGCTTGATTTAATGTTCGTGGGTAACCTTTAAAATGAAAACGAAACAAAACCGTTTATTATTATTTATTTTTAATTGATTTAGTTAATATCACCATCGAGTAAAAATCCTTTGTCGCGAATTTTTTGAAGTTCACCAACAACAAATTTCAATACAAGTTCATCTGGTAAAAGAAGACCTTTATCGATATGTTCTTTGATTATTTTACTTTCCTCTTTAAATAGAATCAAATATCAATAATTGAGTATACACATGCAAAACAAATGTACCAGATTTGCGTTGAATATGTTGACGAAGTAAATCACCAACAACAATATGAGGCATACCATAGGTTTTTACAATTCGGCTAGCAATTGTACCCTTGCCTGAACCAGGCGCACCCAAAATAACTAAACGACGAGCAATATGAGCTGACATTTCTATCTAAAAGATATATTTAACCTAGATTCCTAGTAAATCATCAAAAGAAAATAAATAATAAGAAAAAAAAAACATCGAGAGAGAAAAAATATAAATATGATCATGGCCACTCCCACCCCTGAATTATTTATCGATCAATAGAATGAAATGAAAAGTATAAAAAGGAAAATATTGATGATACATTTAAAAAAAATTCAATTACGCTTTAAAATAAATTTTATTCGTCTCGTTAACATTATTCAGAAATCTTAGGATTACTATCGTAGAGGTAGATCCATAGTATCGATATTGAAAATGGCGGTTATGATTGATCGTTTCTTCTCTGTTCTGCAATCAGTAGAGAACGAGAAGAAATATTTTCAAAGATCTATTGAAATAATATTATTCATTCGAAAAAAATGACAACAACAAATTCAACATCAGATGTAATGGATCAATTATCACCAAGTATGTTCAAGGCGTTGAAGCTCGTTAAAAGTTTTTTTCTGTACAAGAAACCGATCAGTTTTTAAGAATATTTATTTAACACGTATTTTATCTCGTCTATATTCATCATTTTCTCTTATTGACGAAAACAAAAAATTGTCCTTTTCTTTCTTGCTTGCAGCACTTGCACTTGATATCTCAATGAAAGAGATTGACCAAACTGGACGTGAGGATGAACGTATGGTGCTTGTATTCAATGCTTTTGATCAAATCATTCCACAATTAGGTGTTTTCTCTCCGATTACAGCCAAACTTCGTAATGAATTTTTCGGTATAAAAATTGAAAAAACAAAATCGGATCTTTTTCTATTTATTCAACTTTATTTATTTTCATAATAGATTTTATCTACAGTGGTCAATTTACTGTGGAAAAAATTCATAATAAGACTCCAAAAAAACGTAAACGTATTGCTTGCATTGAACGATTAGCTTTTAAAGTTCTTTGTCATCGACTAATTGATCAACATCATGAACAATCGAATATGTTCGAAAATAAAATAGCTGATATGGAAACAAAGTAATATTAAATAGAAAAAAAAAGAAATATCAAAATAGCTAACTTTATTTATTTCAATATAGTTTGGCTGCAAAAAATCGTGATTTAAATCAAGCATTTGAAAAAGTTGAACAAATAGAAAATGCTAAGCAAAAACTAATAGATGAGTTAGCAAGCTTGAATAGGACATTGAATGAAAAAGATCATGAAATACAAAAGTATTTAAGAAACAGAACGAGTCAAAGAGATCTATTTGATTTTATTTTTGAATAATTTAGTTTAAAAGAAACTTGTGACAGAATTCGTTATAATAGTGAACAAGAAATTAACAAAACACGCTTGCAAGTCAAAGAAATAATAGTCAGTTGATTTTGATACGTTTCAAGAAAACAGATATTTAATATCGAGTTGTTTCTACTATAGGAAAATCAAGCAGCTACTGAAGCATTAATAGATGAATTATCAAAATATAAACAAGGTTATGATGAAATGCAAGAAGGTAAGAAAATAGTTATTTTTGAGTATCGATATTACAAATTTTTGAGATGCAACTAAGCTATCATCTTTAAATAATTAGAAGCAGTTTTGAAAGAAAACATGTAATTCACTCGGAAGTTGATTAAACATATTTTAATTATTGATTGGAATTTGAAGATAATGAGCTAAGAGAGTAAAGCATTTTCTATCTAGTACTATTTTATAATAACGTCATATTTGTATTCATAATATTGATTGATTTTTTTCAGCTTTTACCGATAATTCAACTCGAGCACCGTCTGCAAAAAGACGAGCGACGCACGATGACAACGACGATGATGCATACGTTGATGTTAAAGTATTTCTTGAAATTTGAAAAACAGAAAAAATCGAAATAAAACTTTTCTTAGAATCAAATAATGCTCGACATTCAAGTAGCTCTTCGATTAGAAGATCAATTGTCAACATTACTTAATATGACAACAGAAGGTTAGAAATCATTTTCGTTTTTGATTCCATAACTAGAATTATTTTCGTTTTCATATTAGAATATGATCAAATATTAGATGATGAACATACAAAATTACTTCAAACTCAACAATTTCCATCTGAATGTCATTTTATTTGGGATAATGTAAGAGAAATTTTGAAAACAGACAAAGAGCTTTTCTTTCTTTAATTAATTTAGATTTCAGCTGAGAAACTACGATACGCACAAACAATAAAAGAAATTCGAGAAGAAAGTGATATAACACTGCGTCATAGACGTAGTTTAGAAGAAAAATTAGAAATGATTATTATCAAAGAAAATGAAGAACTAAAGTAAATTTAATAAAATTTTCTTTCCTGATCAAATTTATGAATACTTTCTACTTGAGGAATCGTAAAGTAACAGCAGTATTTACAGCAAACGAAGCGGCTCAAAAGACAGGTTTGATCACAAGGAAAGTCACATGACAAGATTCTGTTATTCGAAATTCTAGGGAAAATATCTAATCCTTTACATGGTCTTGAACATGCATTTGAATCGGCTGGTCGCAAAACTGATATTATTGGATATGCGCCACAAGAACGTATTATTTCACGTTTTTCTTATATGCTTGAATCATCAAACAACGGACGAGCATGGACAGATTTTGAATTATCTTCTTTTTGTGATAGCTGTGCTGATAAAGTATTTATTTTAAATTGTGTTTTGCTTCCAAATTCAGTTATACATTATTTTATTCTAGACTTATTTGTGTCCTCACAAATTTGCTGAGGCTCAAGTTATTGCTCGAGTACCAGACGGTACAAAATATATTCGAATTTCTCGTCCAATTCTGAAATACAATGATACACTTGTTCGGTAAAGAAATCTAGAAAGAAGTTCTTTTCTTGATAGACTTTATCCTAACATCGTAAGATTCGATCTGATTAACGTTTTTGACAACGAGTATTGTATAAAAATACACGTTGAGTTGCTTTTTACGTAGATTAAGACTTGCAGGATTATCTATCTCCGCTAAGTTGTAAGACTGTCATTGTACTCAGATCTCAAGAAATAGAAAGATTTTAAGATTGAGAAGTACACGACTAACTACAAAATCTCTATGTAGGAAACTATTTTAGAATCCTATGAATTCCTTGAACTCTTACTATTCGATAGAGATATGACTGCAGTACGATTCCAAGAATTTCTGTGATTTTCTTTTTGCTTCAAGATTTTTTTTTTAAATTTTTTTACAGAAGTGTAATGATCGATAATCAAACATTATTCGATCAAATGCTTCCACCTATATATCAACAAAATACTGCAAGTATCATGCGAACTAATTATCCAGGATATTTTCATACTGATCAACAAACTCAACGATGTACAGTTAGTTCAGATTCTCAATCAGACGCTGGACCTCTCGTATGTTGATTTCGCTTTTAATTAGGAATATATTTTTCATTCTTTTTCATTAAAGATCCATTCATTTGATCGAGTTTGGATTGATTATAAAAAACGTACTAATATAGAACGTCCTGTACCAAGACCATTTTCCATAGTAGGTTTTAAAAATAAGCTCATTTTGAGTCTAATTTCTGTAAATAGGAGCGACTTTTAACTTTAATGACCGAAATAATAGCTTATGAATGTTATTGTGATAGTCGCCTATTGACTGTAACAGGAAATATTGTGGTGAGTGAAATAATGTATCGTCCATTTGCATTTGATTTAAAATTTTTTAGGATGATATTTATGAATTTTTCAATAAACGATATTCAACAATTGATGATATCACTTTTAATGCTGTACATGATCTTTTTACTTCATTATTTGCGTATAAAAATGAATTTAAGGTTTTATTTTCATATTAAAAAGAAAATAATATTTAATATTGTTCTCTTCTCGCATGCAGATACTTGAACTATTTTCACATATTTTGATTGGAAATATTGATTTAGCTTGTATTTATTATATAACTCTACTCGGTGATACTCTTGATAAAATAGAATGGAATGAAACTGATGATATACGAGTATTTTTCAATTCTATTTATCCATTTCTTGATGTAAGTTTTTTTTTTGAATTTGTATTCATTTATTGTTCTCTTATAAAATTAATTTAATTTAAATTAGGAAGAAGGATTGGATACAGTTGTTATTGATTTTATATCATATACAGAAAATAAGATTAATCGTCATCTTGTTATCGAATTTATTATAACATTATTACTCAAAGGAAAAGAACCATTGATTCAAGAAGTAAATATAATTTCCAACACGATGTTTCACAAAGTTTTCTCATAGACAAAATAGGGGAATAATTTTCAACAGAATTTGAATATTCATCATGTTTTTCTAAATTATATAAAATTGAAAGAAAACAATAGAAAACGGTTTCGTTCAATACTGTTTCTCATCGATC
Source organism: Rotaria magnacalcarata (assembly GCA_900239745.1). Lineage (NCBI taxonomy): Eukaryota > Metazoa > Rotifera > Eurotatoria > Philodinida > Philodinidae > Rotaria > Rotaria magnacalcarata. The sequence goes on along the minus strand of OENM01000127.1, from coordinate 66,752 downwards.
TTGAATAGATGATAAAAATGCGATTGTCATGTAATGATCTCGAAATAAAATTCGAGCACTTCATAATTCATCAACAGTTCGTAATTGAATATTTGTTTTCTCCGTTCACCTAAGGAATTCATTGGATCAAGACAGTACTGGAGGTATTTTCATTTTCAATTATTTATTTAGCTTTTTGATTCGACTCACAATAGTTTTTAAGTAGAGTAGCTATGCCTTGTTGTTATTATAGTAAAATCTTCATTAGAACAATAAAAAGTTTTTCAACTCTTGATGCTCTCAAAGTCCTCTGAGGTAAAAGCTTTTACATTTTATTGTATGAATAAATTTAGTCTAAGATCAATCTAATTCTAGTGATAAAAAAATTCTGCCATCGAAAATTTAAAACTTAAGAAAAACTGCAATTATATTTTATATTTTTATAGATGCAATATAAACTTTCCGTTCAATTGACACAAAATTTCGACATGATGAATGAATTAGAATTCCATACTGCTATTGAAAATATAGCATATACAGCTGATGAACGTGTTGTCTCAAGATTTTTTAAACGAGCCGAACGTCATTCACATTGGGATAATCTACAAGGTTTCGTTTTAATGACAAAATTAGCTCGTAAGGAGATACTCTTCCTTCCAGTTTAAAAAAAAATTTTCAATCATTCAAAAACAATCTAGATATAGCTGCATTTATCTATTTTACACAATTAATTGAAGAACAAAAAGAACCTTTGAATGAAAGAATTCTAAAAGAATATAATTTACGAACAAAAATTGATGGTATTGATCGTGGTAAGAGAAAGAAAATTAACTCATTAGATTCTATGATTGATATTTTTTCTCATAGAGGGCCGCGCTGAAAAACAAATTACTCATGCACAAATGGAACCAATAAAATATTCCAAACTTAAAGCTTTAGGACAAATTCTATACGAGTATGCTATTGTTTTTTTCCACATGAGTTTATTTTTCGATGAATTTTCTAGACCAAATATTGCAAAACTACCCGATGATAGAAAAGATCTCAATGCATCAGCAAGTTTTGAAAATGAAAATATCTCACAATCATAAATACTACGATTTTTGTACTTTTTTTCAGCAAAATAAATAGAAAAACACATAGCTATCACTCAATAAATGTTCAAAGAATCTGATGGCGATGTTAGAAACGTTATAATAGTTATATTTGAAATGAGAATTATTCTACAAGCGACTGGATCATTTCACATTTTCTTGAAAATCTTGTGCGATGTTTAATCATTAACATAGCATGTGAAACAAGGACGCTGAAGTGCAAGCTCTTTCATTGTGTTTATGTGTAAGGCGAAGAGTAAAAGTTTAGTGAGTCCTACTAAAAGAACTATTCTTTTACCCTGATTACTTAATATCAAGCAGATCTAAAATATAAAATACGTTCTGTGTGCCCTTCTAAATAGTAAAAAAAAAGGTCAAGTATCCTGGTTAAGATTCAGTTCAATTTATCAATAGATCGTATTGCGTCGAATGGGTTTCAGTGCAATGTGCACTCAATCAAATTTTACAGACATTTTTAGTATAAAAATTAAATATGAATCTCTAAACTGTTGTGCTGGTTTTTTCGCCATAAGTTATCTTATTCTTCCTGTCTACATGAACAGCAAACATTGCACGATTAGACTAATTTATTAAAGATGGCGTAAGTGCTTTTAATCAAAACTGTTCAAATTTTATATAAGATAACTGGAAATGATTACAAAGCCTTTCAATAGTTGAAAATCATGCATTATTATTCAACTATAATGATGATATCTTAAAAATTTTCTAGTATTTTGTAGTAGTTATTCTTGATAATGAGACATTTGCTATGTTATAGGTGTAGATTATACTATTAAAAAATAAAGAACGTTTAACATGTTGGATAATATTCTAATAGAAATGAAAAGATGTTTCTTTGGGCTTAGCAATATTTATTCTACGTATTATAGTGTAATAATAAAAAGAAACTCAATAAGAATCCATATAGACTCTAACTTGTACAGCTAGGCGATATCATTTCACAGAAACCCAATATTCGTTCTTCAATTAGTTCATTTTTTTAGCACTATTCTATGATGTCTTCGGAACGTCATCTATTAGTTAGCAAGAAAAAAATATAGCACATTTGGTAACTGGTCTCACAAGCAACGACACGATAGATTATTCTTTTTTTGTGTACTCAAAAAAAAAAGAGTATACTATAGAATCGATCAGTGTGTCCGGCCTTCCGTCCGTCCGTTTATTCGATAGCTCTTCTCAATTACATTCGATTGAGCTGAGATTTTCTGCACAGAATTATCTCATCAATATCTAGGTCGAGTTCGAAGATGAGAAGGATCCGTCAAGAAATGGCTGAGTTATCAAAAAAATTGTGATTTTTGATCAGACCATCCCTGAGCGAGAGTACAGGGATTTTTCAAAACAAAAAACGTTCTTCTCAGAGTTATCCACAACATATATAAATCGACTCAGTTTTTAACGCTGATTCCGAATCTGATACTAGTTTTGAACTAAATCATAGCTTTCTAACGAAACATCGCCTGAAAATGGTCTCAAAATGCATAAAAACTGCATCCAGAAACCAAAGTGCCTAGTTTCTCATGATAATTTTGATGTTCAGACATTCTAGAATGACTCATATGTCCCATGTACTTTTTGCAGTACACATAACTCTCGGATGAAATCCGAAGTTTCCACATTTATTATTTCGACATTTCAAGTGAGTAGAATACATATAGAAATCTGAACATCTACGAATATTTGACCAATATATTGCATTTATAATGCAAGTCTTTTCTCATATGATGAGTAGTAAGAAACTTCTATTTAAAAACAAAAGCACACAATGATGCTCTGAATTATGACATTATTTCGTAAATGTGAAACTCACCAGTTGCAATGAAGCTCCTTAGAGAACCTTGTGATACTCCATCTAGCATAGACTTTCTGCTTCGGCTACAAAAGTCACATTCTTGATGCAGACAATTAAGGCAAAACAAGGTATCAATTAGAAAGATTCGTTTAACTCTAATGAAAGATGATGACGAATATTTACTTTTCTGAATGAACAACATTGGAAACTACATGATTTGATTATTTCCTTATGAAAATGTTATGCTATCAAATCATTCTGATGGATAAAATGTTGTGTGATTAGTTTTTTTTTATGACAGACAATAGATTAGTAACTATAAATTCTAATACAACGTGCACACATTAGAGAACGTTAGGTACGACGATGAGAAAAGCTGAATTCTTTTATTATTTTGCGTATGAAGAATATAGGATGAGTAATAATCTTTAACGCAGCCGGTTGAATGATTTTAATAGCCATTAAAGAAACATATAAACTATTTCGGAGCAAAGATAATCCACAAAGAAAGATCAGCAGCTTTGCTTTCATATCTTAATCCGATATACAAAGTACTTTTAAGTAAAACTGGGTTTTTGTCTACTGAAAACCTAGTTTTGCAATAATGAGTGCTATCATTTTTTGTCAACACGTCTCGATAACAGCAATAATAAGATACGTCATTATGAACAATTAATCAGATTAATGAGCACGCTTGTTGTTTTATAAAGATTATTTATGAATAAGTAGTATCCTCCTGCAGGCTATCTGGTTAGTCGTTCAAATTGTGCTGCATTTTTGTGGAACTCACATATATTTTCGAAGCAAATGATGAGTGCAAGTTTAAAAGCGAAATTTTTGTGGCTCCCCCGCACCCCATTACAGACCCAATCCCCTTCGCACTCCCTTAAACCCCCTTACACCCATTTACAGACCCCATCTTGCATTACAGATATTAGCAAGCATGCAAAAGCTAAGTAAGACATTTTTGTTTGTATCAATCGATTTTCTTGCAGCAAATTTCGCACCACGCATTATGTATAAATAAATTAGGCGAAAAATCATGTGAGTTCCACATTTTAGCCCCAAAGGGGCAGCGCTAACAAGCTTTTCATCTATATCTCATAATTATGATTGTGTTCACTGCTAAGTAGAAGATGACACCCTCGACAATAATAGGTGCTCTTGATGATTCTTACTATCTAATGGCCGTTTTATTTTATTTTTTTAAATATCATATTCTTTGAACAAAAAATGATAGAATGTTAGTATTAATGAATATATCTATTTAGTTTGATAGAAGTAGTTTCTTGAAAAACAATTTTTCCTATACATTTCCTATACTCATCAAATGTTGATCTACTTTTCCACTATAGAGTCATTTTACTTTGTTCAGTCATCGTCGATTGAGCTCAAAAACTCAATTGATACACCCACATTGTAAATAGTACGGATATAACAAAAATTATAGGTTAATTTTTTTGAATAAAATAGATTTAACAAGTCGACACCGATCATTGCAACATTGGCTAATATTTCAAAAAATATTACTATATACGCAGGCTTAACAATATTTATTGCTGGTATCACTGGCAATTTGTTGCATATTATTGTATTTCTCAGTTTGAAAACTTTTCGAGAAAACGCTAGAGCATTTTACTTATGTGTTATGTCATTTGCTAACATTGACAATATGATTTCAGGTTTACTTTCTTGGATTACTATCAGTGAGTTTCATCATGATTTAACAGTGATTTCATCTTTAATCTGTAAAATATAATCATATACAATGCAATTTTTCATGCTGACTGCTTTTACATGCATATGTTTGGTGCCCATTGATCAATATTTGTCTATTTGTGCTCGAATTCAATGGCGTCAATGGAGTAATATTAAAACAGCTCATCGTTTAACAATACTATCTATTATCGATTGGCTTCTGCATGGAATTCTCTATCTAATACATTTTGATTTAGTACCATTTCCAGGTATGGACGAGACTAGCTGTGCCAGTAATAATATAGTCTTTCGTCAATAACATACCTATGGCTTTATTATTAATTTGACGTGCATTTTACCTATTCTTGTTTCTAGTTTTTTCGGAATCTTGACTCATAATAATTTTCAAAATTTAAAACATAGACAAACAAATAACAAAGATGGCTCCTAATCAGCTTTTCTACAATTTTATTTTTACTTCACCGTATGCTGCTTTCACAATTTGGAAACATTTTCTAGCCAATACACAAGATCCTGTTATTCTTGCACAGGCCGAGTTTGCAAGTGTTATGACCACGCTTTTCTGTTTGTTAAGCTTTGCAGTAAGTTGAGATTTACTTTTTTTAAAGTTTTTAATAAACTAAATTTGTAGTTTCATTTTTCGTTTTCTTTTAGCGTCCTTTTTATGTTTATATTTCTTCATCTGAACGATTTCGTAAATAACCGATGCAAGTTTTATTTGAAGTACACCTAAAGCGCTGGCGACCATCGAGAATCTATGTCACTCAAGTGGTACCAGATTCCGGAGTTGATCCGTAAAAATGATGACATTAACAATTTTTATATAGATTCATATTGTGTTTTATCTTGAAGGAATTTCGTTGTATTGTTCTAATAGGCATAATTATTCTAATCAGGCATCATTTCAAAAACTAGACAAACTCTTAAATATATGATTGATGAAGATGAACGTCCACAAACATGTCATTGCATAGTTTTCTCTATATAATAATTATTTCAAAATGAAATCTCAAATCTAAAAATGATTTAATGGCAATGATCCAATGCGTTCATTCTGTCTTTTCATTTTAATATGTTGATAACGAACTACCCCCCCCC
>OENM01000127.1:41578-60687 GCA_900239745.1 Rotaria magnacalcarata | reverse complement strand
CCCCCATCTACAGGATAGAAGCCCATGGGTGGTGTCTCTATTCCGCAAGCTATAATTTAGGTAACAAAGCACGCCCTGGTGTCAGTTTTTGCGTTATCTGATAGAGAAATGTTCATCCTTTCATATTTCATCAGTTTTAGTTCATTTTTCATGAAGTAAACCTTGATTTTCAATGGAGAAATCTAACCCAGGGAGTGGGCTTCTATTCTGTGTAGGGGTTTAGTACCATAAAAATGTTTACCATGAATTATAACGTTAACAACATTGATTCTACTTAATCTTTTGATTTCTCGCACAATCTACTGTAGATCGCCTGATGACATCCCAAATTTCGACGTGATTAAACTTAGCAGAATATCTCACACTATTGACACATTTTGATCAGCACATTTACGCAGAATTATTTTGACAATATGCCATCAGTTCTATTTTATAATTATTCATCAGTACACAAAATTGTCAAAGCTATCATTTGATAAAGGTGAAATTCTTACAATTTAATAGTAAATAAATCTTTTTTCGCCGATAATCTGCATTATCGTGCATTTTTACACATTAGAAATGGTTCGATCTTAATGATATTCATTTCATTTAGCAACGGTCGTAGAAAGTAGACAAGCGATTAAAGTAAATTATGATGATTTGACAAAGTTGTAAATATTAACTAGAACAATTGTTCATTTACTTATAGATTCATGATATGCCATTTGAAAAAGTTTGAGACGAAAATTAGCAACTACTTTAAAGTAAAAATAAACAATCTTTACTCATTAGTCGAGGACCCTATGATAGTTGTCGTAAAAAAATTGGGAAGAACAGCAACGAATCTCAAACTTTGCGAAGCTAAGATAAAAGAAAACTATACAGTCAAGTAAATGCGTTTACTCTCAATTAAATCATGTGAAAATGAATTGTTTACGTGCAGACTGCAAAGCAAATTTTCGAAAGTTTCTTTTTGTTCATAATTGTTTTCACATTCCTGGAACGTTCGACAAGATATTTTTGAATATGATATGCAAAGATACATCCTGAAAACTCTCTTATAAAGACGACGTTGAATAAAGTAAACATATATATGAAAATAGTTTTAATTATTATATCACTCAAATGCACAATGAAGATATGAACGGATATGCAATCAAGGAATCGTCTATCTCTCTTTTAGGGGTTTTGATCCTTTACTATGATGCCACTATTTATATTGAATTCATTTTAGTGGATTAGATTAAAATTGTATGCTTTATTCGGACTTACGGTAAGTTCACAAATTAGTCATGATATCATGAGAATTGTTTAATCGCAATGGCAAAAAATTAATTCATGTTTACTTTGCTCTTCTGGTTGATTACTCTCTAGATTCGTATTACCAACAGTTTTTGTCCCGCGATGTGCTATGCAATTACTGAAAATATTGATATAGAAATTTTTGCAAAAAGATAAATCTATTTTAATATTAATCGTGACTTAATTTCGTGATTCTTATATAAAAATAAGCGATATATTATTGAAATTGAATTCTGGAAAAGAAACTACTATTAATGCATTGCTAGATAAAAATAATGAAATGTTTTCAAATTGAATGTCAATAACTCCGCCGTCAGCTAATGTGAATTTCCGACAAGAGCTTGCCGGAAGAAGACTGTTTCCTAGCCGGAAAAGTCAAGAAATTAGTCGGGGATTTACAACCAGAAGTATCGTGACGTTATTATTTCACTGGATTTTTCTATTTCGGATTCTAGCTGACTGCTGAATTTCTGTTTTCAACTTCTGACCACGTCCCGGCGTGTAAAAGCCGAATTTTTTTAACCCGAGACTACACAATCTATGCCTCCTCTGGTACTTATGAATTTGTAACTATTGTTTAATGAACTTTCTTTCTTTCTTTTTTGGTTTCTTACATTTGTCGAAAGAATTATTATCAGCTAATAGACTTTTTCTGCATGGTGAAAATGTAAACCTATCATCAGATCCAATCATTCTGTTTTACAGCAAGAACAGTCTAGTTAAATAATGCAAAATCGTCCGTGCTGTCATGAATAGAAAATGATGCACGATTAGTAAACTTTTTTTTCTATTCAAAAATAATGTATTTGAATGATTTAATTCAGATAAAACATTAACAAGAATGTTGTTTTACGACTACTAAATTTTCTCATGATGTTGTTGAAAGTTTATTGTTATGTAAATTTCTTTTTGTTTTTGTTATAATGAAGATATTCACGGTTCATAAAATGTTTTATCGGCACTTGAATTTGTTAGTCAATATAACGTTTTAAATGAATGAAATCTGTTACAAAATTGAGGTGTTTGTCTAACACTAACATGGCTATTGAATAAGGATGGTACAACAAAAACACGGCGAAGTGTTGTCATTGATAGTAATCACGGTAAACTTAAAGCATAATTAAGTGAGAGACGGGTAAATATTGATAATATATAATGAGATTGGTGAAGAATACGAGGCAGTTACATATAACTGAGCTTTTATAACGAATTAGACCAATGAGTTTTGACCGAACTCCTGACAAAACATCATTACTTGTAGGATTGGAAAACTTCATCGACATCTAAAACTAGTTTACACTGTTCAATAACAAAGAAAGGTTTTTTGTATGAAAATCATCGACTTTTAATTTCACTTACTCGGACAAAACTCCAACCAAGTAGCACATATAAGTCTTCTAATAAAAAACAATATAATTGGAATAAAAGAATCTTTTTTTAGCTATAATTTTGTCATGCTTTTCAAAAAGAAAGTATGTAATTATCTCACCTTACTGCCGTTTGCAATCATATTTTTATATTCAGACATGCAATTCTATTTATAACTTTTTCCCGTCGTTCTCTCTTGCTTGCCATATTTTACAGCTATTGAAAGAAAAGTTACAAGTGCCTACAGTAAGAATTGAAGAAAAGAAAGTAACTACCTATTGTATCAATTTTTTCCAGTGCAGAACGGCATGCACACAGCCAACTGTTTACACCTGTAATATGAAAAGAACAGAACTACTATTTGCGCCTATATATCGTATAGGTACAAAGATAAGAGAACCAAAAGGAGAGAGAGATGAAATACTATGAAGATGTCACAGATCATGACAAATGAGATTCATAGAGATGAAATGTGAGATACGACGAATCATAATAGAGATCATAGAAATCTTAACAAGATCACAACATAGACTATCGGAAACATTGTTAATGTGAAATTAAAGATAATCTATTAAGGTAACGTTTTTCTATCAGATTTACGCACTTTTCTGAAATGTTCAGTAAAAAACGAGTGAAGAAATGTCTGACATAACAGATAGAAAAAAAACTTCCTACGATTACCAATACCACATCTCTAACTGTGACTATGCAAAGATTAGTCAGAGAATTTTTCTAATCATAGATTGATGGTTGGATACAGATAAATTAAGTTGTTTTTCTTTATAATCTTTGTCAAAGTTTTGAGTCATTTTTCAATAGGTAAAGAAATATTAGAAATGAACATTAATGATAAATGTTAAACAGTCAATATTTTTTTATAAAGTTTGAAGAAAATCCAAATGTTATTTGAAATGTACTTTGTCTAAATACCATCTTTCTTTGAGAGACCATTCATTGCTGTTTAGATCGTGCACATGTAGCATTGAATTTTCATAGTTAATATTTCAATTTTAACAACATGAAAAAAGCAACATGGGTTTAGATTTGGAAAACATTGTCGATCAAAATATATTTGCGTCTGATTTGCTATGCCTGATTTCTTGATACGAGAACAATGAATATTGTACTTTGATTTCTCGTCTGACATATTTTCAAAGCTTATATTTGGCAAGTATGATCAATAGACACAAAAAACCTATTTATCAGATGATAATGAAGTCGGTTTTGTTGAATTATAATTTTAAACATCAATTTTATAATGCACTGGTTTACGCTTTTGTTTTAATGAGTTTTGACTCCTGCTAGGGCTATTTTCGTCTTCGACTAAGCGTTTTATTCCTTATCGTAATAATGCAACTATGATGAATCCATAGTGATAGTAATGAAATGAGTTCATCTAAACGTTTTTCTTAAATGGCAGGATGACTTAACATGCACCTGCTTTTAGCCATAAATAAGCTAGTAATGTACTTGTCGAGCATAAAACCTCGAAAGAATTTAAAATCAATAGGAATAATGACTGACGGCATTGAACTTATAATGTCTTCTATTAACTTTCATATTTAATAACAATCATCTCTGATGATTTTCTCAAGTAGGATTAATTGTTGTAACGTAAATACCAGTGAATGAGCTATTTCAATAAGTCAACATAAACTTTTTCGGGTTTAATCATTCTTGAATTTAAATGTCATACCTTCTTTTGTACATTGAATCAGATCTGTTTCGACATAAGATCCATAGATTAAAACTATTTTTGTGACTCATTAGAAAATAACGTTTGATACATATGAAAGAATTGCCAGTGTAACATATTACACAAGATCTAGATCTCTGATATTTTGCCCACATTCATAGATATGCGCCTGGAAATTCTAGCAGACTAATCGATTCAAATATAGAATATATAGAAAGATCGAAACAAACAAAAATTGTTTTTGCTTTAAGCATTCCATGTGCGATCCTGTTGACAATGAAATTCTATATTTCCCTAGACTTACAATCTATTCATGTGAATAGTAAATGGATATCGTTTCTTGAAAATTTAAAGATCACTCGAGAGAAAGAAACAGAACTTCTATGCCATTAATTATCAATCTCTCAAAAAGATTTTATTTTCGAGCAAGAGCATTCAAGTGGCATGGTCCTGCGTACTTATATCTTAGAAAATATTCATTAATACCATACGGAAAATAAATTTCTTTTTTACAAGAACTTCCGACCGAATATAGTACTGATGTTTATCGAAAACTGTAAGAAGAATAACACAACATGAGGAAAAACACATGTGGATATCACTTTTATGTTAAGCTTTATTTTATATTTTATTTGTCTGTCTACTATAGCAGACTGCTATTGTAAAGCATTCGGACGTATCACAATAAGAAGCAAATTTGAATATTTCGAAAAATTTGAATAGTTTATTTTTGTTATTTATCATATTTCATCAATCTTAATTAATTGATTAGACAAAATGAGAGTATTTTAAGGTCTAGTTTTTCAAAACGTATGAAATAAAAAACCTCTGATTAATCACGCAACCTATACACACAAAGAACAATTACACAGAGTTCTTTTCAAAAATATCAAGCAGATTGAAAGCATTCAGATCCTTAAATAATATCACGACATTCTTTCAAAATGTTTGAATACGTTCATGGGGAGTTAAAATCAAGTTGGCAATACAAACAACAAAATCAGACTGGCAAAGAACAGGTAAAGATTATATGCTATTTAGTTTGTTCAAAGTAATTCGTTACTACTACTATTCTTCTTGAGTTTGTCGGTTCTTTGTATTCCTTTTTTTTCTATATCCTATAGAGAATTTTTCCTTTCTATATCTTGTAAAGAAGTAAACTTTAGAGAATTACTAATATAAGGATTCTTTTGATTTCTCTTCATTTTATTCATCTTATTCTTGTGTCGTCTCCATAATGAAATCAAGATGATAATAATGCGCGCATAGCCAATCAGCCTTGTGTAGTCAGTCGTAATCTTACGTATCATATATAGTATAACTATAGTTTTTTTTTCATTCTTTTCAAGGGTAGGTATGACACATTCTCATCTTTTCATTCAACGTTGAATACAAACGAACAGCTATTTTTAGTTTCATAATCAAAGATATTTCTTTTTTTGAAACTATGTACATAAGAAACATTTTCTCGCCTTATCATCATGTACGATAAGAAGAAGAAGAAGAAGAAGAAGAAAGAATACGTGCGTATCTTTTATTTTAATTTCTTTTGTCCTTATAAGATCTATTCATTAATAGGATTATAATGTGATCACTTTCTATATGCCTGTAATTTTCAATCGCTACGGACCTCGTTTATAAAATATGCTCTGTTGATTTCCTATATACTAATGTGCTACTTTTCTGATAGAGCACACACCACCAATTGGTTGAAAACGACATAGCTAATAGTTATATTTAGTCGATACTACTACTATTTAATAAATCATTAATGCGTCTATTTGCAATTAAAACTATCATTGAATGTATATAAAACTACCCGATTAACTTTTATTCTGTTCATAAAGAGTGTCTATTACTAAACTGACCATTTAAATAATTGAAGCAATTGCTTCATTCGTCTTTTTGGTCGTCGTTCTTGTTCTCGTCGTCTTCGTCTATCAATCAATAGTATAGTTTCGATGACAGCTAGAAAATAAAATAACGTATTCTTTTTCCTTTCTTTTCATTTTTATTTTGTTTGATGCTTTTTGATAAATCCATTTGCATTGTCATATAATCTCGCTCTCTCTCTCTCTCTGGTAGCATCAAAATGAATTCGAAAAAGGTCAGCTTGTTTCTTATTTGTTGTCTTATATATATATATAATCAGAGTATGCAATAAAAAAAGAATCGATATTTGTATTACATATCACAAAATACAAAGGTTTATAACTTTCTTTATTTTTTTCTTTATGTTTCATTAACATGTTTGATTAAGATATATTTTACGTACTGTAAACAAAAAATATTTCCGATGACCGTAGCACATACATTGAATAGATAAGGTTCATCATAATAAATATTTCATATTTCAATCAGACTTACACGTGTCTATCATTCGTTGGTTGATTCNATATCATCATCTAGAAAGTATCTTACAAGCGTATCAACCCTGAGCGTGATTAGTAAATAACAGAAAATAAAATGTGTATGTTATTCTATGCGCATTTAAACCATATAAGTGAATGAAACTAACGTGAAACATCGGCGCTAGTTATTAGGCGTCTTTTTTTGTTTGTTATTTTCGTACATAACCTGACAAACTGTTCGATTGTGAGCAATGAGGCGAAACTTGTAGCATATGTATGCAGTTATATTTGCTCACATGTACATATTACCAGCTGGTTATCAACTAATTAGTTACGAAAAGTATACGACAAACAACAACTTTACACCGTAATTCAGATAAAATATATGATCGAAGATTAACTTTCATAAGCTAGTATTAACTTTTTTTATACGATAAATACTCTACATTTGTCAATTAAACTGATAAAATAGGAAATTTATCGTCTTTTTCTCCTTCAGCGAAGCTTTTACTTGATTACTTTTTTTTTTGTTATACTCTATATCAGGCGCTGCTCATCGATGTATTCTGTAGTTGAGAATTAAGAGAAAAAATAGTTTTCACAATGACAAACAATATCAATACCGAATTTTATTCTGCTAATAAATACAAATAAAACTAGAAATGTAAGTTAATCATTAACGGAGAAGAACAACATGATAACGATTCATACAAAAGTAATAACAGATGACTGTAGAAGACTTCTATATAGTATCATTTTTCGTAACACTGAACGTATATTTCTTTGGTACGATTGACTAAAAAAGTGTCTACTTGAGGTTTTCTTTTGTTTCGCTATATGTTTGCTCTTTCTAGCATTCCTATGTTTTTTATGAAACATATAGCAGATTTCCGGCAAGAATGGTATATCTAAGATCAGAAAAGGTAAGGAGAGACTACAAAAGGGCGCATTTTCATCGTAACTGGTTTTATCGTTTTACGATCAGATGTGTTCGTGCCTATCGCCATCAATTGATCGAATCGGTTCTTACTCGCTTCTTCTGATCATACGACATTTATTTTTTTACTGTGTTTGTTCTTTTTTTTTTATATTCACCCATCTTTCACTAGCCGTTAATGTCAACCATATAATTATTTTTTTTCTCTGCATCAACTATTACTGCAAACACTTCCGTTGTTTTGCTTGCCCTTCGAATAGCTTTTTAAAGCTAACTGCATTTAAGTTAAGCGTCTTATGTTAACCGATTAAATAGTATCCTTAAAATAGTATGCATTCTTTTTTGATTAATTGGAGAATACTTTAATCTTTTTTCATTGCATAGCTCATCATCCTTTCAAAAAAAAAGAAAAGAAAAGAGACGGCAACAACTGAATCGTTTTAAGTACGTCATTCAGAAAGAAAACTTTCCTAATCAGATATTATTTTTGACAACTTTTTGACACTGAGAATACACTAAAACAGAAGGAAAGGATAAAATACATTGACGGTAGAGGTACAAGCCAAGTCCCTTTAAACACTGAAAAGGTTTATTACAATTACTATGTGTTAAACAGAAACATTGTGTTGGCAGTTTCTTTTTCCTTTTTAATATTTATTCTAACTTCAATTAATTATTAGTTACTGATGCGAATAATTGATCTAAATAAAATGAAGACTACAGAACATGAAACGAGGCAAAAAGAACTAAAGAAAATTTTTCTGTTGACAACAAAAATAGAGCTTACTAATTGCCATCAACAAAGATGGCAGAAGTATCATTTGAGTTTTTTGGCATCTTTTCGCTTCGATTCGTCACGCCTTACGAGAGGCTCTTGGCATCAAAGATGCTAATATTTTATTTTTACTGTGAATCGTATCTACTTATCTCCATTAATACTCTATATAAGTTGCCAAGATATGAATTAGCTCAATAGAAAAGAAGAAGAAAAGAAGAGAAAAGAAGAGAAAATGATAATCCTTTTGGAGAGAAGCAAAAAAAAATGTCTGTTTATTTTTATGCACCGATCACTGTGATGACAGACAGAGGACAATAGAAAAAGAAAAACACAGAAAACAAAACTATCATAGATAAACTTTTACGTATATTGATCACAAGTAAAAATAATAGAAACCGAGTGTATTCGTCTATAAGAATATTACCGAAAAAACCACTAAGTAAGGCAGATTGTGTTTTAAAAAAACCGAATGAATGCATGTATTCTTTTTTTTCTTTGTCTTACTTTATGTTTTTTTCTTTCTTGATTTTTTAGGTAATTTTCTAGATGACCACAATAAAAACAACGAAAAAATTATTTTTCTTCTAGATAATATCTCGTTTTCTGTTAACATTGATGATAGAATGAATCTATTTATTTTTTTTTGATCATTGAAAAAACAATAATTTAATAATGTCCGGCAACATTTTAAATAGCGCAACACAATTTATTCGTACTTATAATGTCACACGAATAATTGATGAATCGACCAGTACAACAACGCATTCATTATCTCTCATTAAACAAATAACAATGTCTACTAATAAGATACCTCTACCACATATAGATATATCACCGGCAGCATGTATTGCTTTTGTAATACTTATATTAGCTACAGTTGGTGGTAATACACTCGTACTTTCAGCGCTTTTCCTTGACAAACGTCTTCATATGCCGTCCTTTTATCTGATTGCTAATATGGCTATTGCTGATCTCTTACTTGGTAAGATTAAATAGTCATCATCATCATTATTATTATTATTTCTTTGTTCTAACTAATTAATAATATTTAGGTCTATCTGTTTTACCGTTTTCATCTGTTCTCGAATTACTCAACGATCGATGGATATTTGGACAAAGTTTCTGTTCGGCATGGCTAGCACTTGATGTAGTCTGTTGTACGGCATCAATTATAGCTTTAATGGGCGTTTCCATTGATCGATATATCGGTGTAACACGACCATTGAATTATGGTAGTATAATGACTACACGACGATCAGTCTATTTAGTAATTGTTATTTGGGCTGTATCAATATTAACATCTGTTGTACCACTATTTGGTTTAACAGATCGCGAGAAGCAATCAAATGATTTCGATATTGCACAAGAAACTTACGAAACATGCAAAGTTAATAAAAATACATTTTACACAATATTTTCATCGATGATATCATTTTACATACCTGTCATCATTCTACTTATACTCTATTCCCGTGTCTATCAAGAAGCAAAGAAGCAAGGAGAAAAATTAGAAAATGAAAGACGTCGTCTCTATCAAATCGATTATCAAATAGCATCAGAACACCTACGACGAAAACAAATTCAAACGAATGGACATGCAATAGAAAGACAAAATCATGAGCAACATTCTGTAGGGACTAAACCAATTAGTTCTAGTATACCGAATGAGAATGGCAACGAAATAACAACAGCACTTTTAAATCATGTAACCGGTGCTGAAAAAAAATCTAATTTTGATCATAGCTTAAACTTAAACGATGAAACGCAATTTAAAAAAGATTATTCAGATCCGATGGTATGATTACTTACGCTTTTTTTTTACATAAATAGGAAAAGGCACTTGATTTCACAAAAGAGAATAGCCACATTTTTGTGCTAATAATTAATTATTCTTTTCAAAAACATAATTGAACTGACATCTAGCCTTAAAATAAGGCTATAAATAATCATCATTAGTAAACAAATGCTCAAGCTAAAAGTACTCAATGTGAAAGAGAAAAGATATCTAGATAAGTGTAAAAATGAATGGTCTGTTTTTTTCTTTAAAATGCCGATGCCAGAGGGAAAAAATGATTTTTTTCTTTCTACAGGCATACACACACACAAGATCATATAACCATCAATGAGAAAGTCAGAAGAGAGATCTTTTAATTTTCTGCATCAATGATTCGCAATTAAATCAATTGCAAAAGAATAAGAAAAGATGAACTCCAAAATAATAGAACCAAGAAATACGATCTAAACTCTATTTCATGAATTTGATTAAAATAAATGCATTTATTTTTTATTTAGAACAATAATCATAATGATGATACTGTTCATTCAAGTTTATCAATTGCACATTATTTCACTAATGCACATCGTTCAATCAGTAAACGTTTATCATCAACGTTCAAACGAAATTCTCAAACAAATTCACAACGTATCGCAAATGATCATCGCCAAACTGGACAAATGTCTCGAAATGATGAATTATTAATTATAAAACGTAAATTACATAATCTTAAACGTGAGAAAAAAGCTTTCCGTACACTTGGTCTTATTCTTGGTGCATTGTTGATATGTTGGCTGCCATTTTTTGTTACATTACCTGTTGTTTCAATACTTAAACATCATGGTATAATAACAGCTGAGAACACTGAAAATACATGGTTTAAAATAACATTTTGGCTTGGTTATTGCAATTCAGCAGTAAGTGTGAAATAAATGAAACAACTTTTAGTTTATGCTACTCTTTTTTTGCCTCATCTATAGTTAAATCCATTTGTATATGCTTTTTCAAATCGTGCTATACGCCGAGCTTTTCGTGAAGTTATCTTTCGACGCTTTTGTTGTTGTGGTTTACAATGTTGGTTATGTCGACATTTTTGTCCAAAGAAATCAAATCAATATGATCGTCAACAATCATATCCAAATAATCGTGATAATAGTTATACAGTAGGAGCCGATGTACTACAGGTAGCGCCAAGAAGACCATATTCAGTATCGCATGAATTAATTCGAAAAGTATCTAAAACACCCAATGATATTGATCCACCATTATCTACATCAATTCGAACAGCCGGTAGTGAAGAAGGTCCAGTTGTTTCATTTGCAAATTTTGTTGTTCCAACCGTTGACGAGGATCCATCATTGGAAGATGATAAACCAACACCACCACCACCACCACCACAGGAAGAATCAAAGTCAACATCGATACAAAAAAGTTTTATAGATTCAAGTTCAGAATCATAAAATACTGAAGCCATATTTTTTTTTATGTTGGTTACATGTACCGGTGACACTTTTGTCTGAATTTTTATTGTTGTTACATACTTCTCTAGTTTTCTTCTTCTCCTTGTTCTCATTCATTTGTGTCCTTTATTCCTGGTGAGATTATTTGGGTGACTAAAATCCATTCATTCCAATTTTCCCTTTTCATATGTCTTTTTCTTTCTCACGATCGTTTAAATTTATTATTATTGGTCGCGCCTGTTTGTATTGTACAAAAAAATACGAGTTTATTTTATAAAAACGAATAAAACATCAATAAGATTATTTGCTTCACAAAATCTATTAAACAAAACCAACTAATAGTTTGGTTGAAATCAACTGATTTATTTCGTTTTACGCAAGAATAAAATTATGTACAAGTAAAAACAAACACAAGTTCTATTGATATATTCAAATTGAAATGGTAACCGTAATATGATTCTTGACATTTCAATAATCATTTAATAATCAATATTAATGTGTATGTTACGATAAGATTGCCAATGGTTGATCTATCATTGGCGTTTATGACGATCAAGTAACACGAATACAACAAGCATTTGGCGGTGCCTTTGATTCATAGATTGTTGGCTGAAGGCAACCATCGGTAGCATCTAAAAATAGAACGAAATCAGTTACTAGCTTTCTGAGTTGTACTTATCAGAAGAAGAAGAAAAGGCCATTTACATTTCTGTGTTGTATCGGATGCTGGAAGTAATGCTTCTGCTTCAGTTGTTGTTGCATTCGTTTTTATCACACGTATCGTATCATGATCATCACCTTCGTATGCATGCTTAAGTTCTTCCAGTAGATTGCGCACTTCAGAATAATCACCGTTCTCGGCTAAATCAATTGCACGTTGCGCAAGATAATTTCTTAGAACCATTCTAAACAATAATTACGGATTTATTTTTCGAATATATTCATTCAATTGAATCTCATAGCAAAAATGTTTTGCTTCCAATGAATAAGAATGATCAAATGAAAAAAAGCAATTAATTTCAATATTTGATTTTGTTCTTCCTTTTTTTTATCCTTCCGAGGAATATGCTTAATGACAATCATACAGTACAGTAAATATATAGTAGAAAAATCAAATAAACATGGAAAATTCAGTGAAAATCATTCAATTTTATTACTAAGAACATTTGATAAATTCTTAGCTGGAGCTCAAAATAAATCCATCGTCTAAAGAGTTAGCTCTCAGCAACTCTTTCACCCGAAGTGTCGTTTTTGTCAGTGACATCTTCAGGCTGATTGTTTCCGTTGAAAGACATGATCTATCAAGAGACTCGTATAAAAAATAGCCCGGAATGAGTTCAAGCAGCTGCTATGAACGTCGCTCGATGATTATAAACTGTCAGTTGAATCTCGCGAGAGAACCAAGTATAAAATTAGAAAGCGGTGCTGTTTATAAATTGACGTTATATTTTCAAAGGAATTCAAATAATTTATTGGAGAAATATCAAATTAATTTAATAATGAATATGCTGATAAATCTAATGACATTTGTATTGTTCTGAAAATGTTCATATTTAGAAAAACATCAATTTTATCACAGCACTTATCTACTCTTTTCTCATTGCTACGAAATTCGCTAGTGAATATTGACGTGCTGAAAGAGAACGGCTATAAGCAAATATCTACCAGAAATTCTAGGAACTCGATTCTTTTGCTCATACCGTGGATTATTGTTTTTCATGACTTGAATTCGTTTTGCATTTAATTGATCATTATCTCCATCGCTTTCTTGTTTCAATCGTTCAATATAGATTTCTAAAAATGAACGCCATGCTTTTTCATCATCTTTTCGTTTATGTTCATTTGTCATTGTCTGTCGGAGAAAAATAAAAATTTTCATTGTCATAAAATTTCCACACCTACTTCTAATTCTTTAGCTTTTTGCTTTTTGATTCTTTCAATTTCGAGTAGTTCGGGGCTAAATCCGAATTGACTTAAAATTGAAGCATTTGTTCCCGCAAGGGATTCCAGTAAACTAAATGTTCTATTTGAATCGAAAAAATATACAAATCTACCTATTCTAATTTATTCATAAGTACCTTTCATCAATGGCTGATCTATTAACAAATTTCCACTCTTCAGCATCGCAGCATTGCTCTAAAATGGTTGATATAAATAAGTCAACCGATTGATCGAAATCTTTTGTATTTGGCAAATGGACTTTTGAAAGTGCACGAAATGAATTAGTAAAATCTGCACCAGTCGCTTTCATTGTATTTAAAAACGTATCAAATAATTGTCTAATTGATTAGAAAAATATATATAAACAACAAATTATTTTTTTCCCTATTCAAACACACTGATCTGTTTCTAATTGCTTTTGGATAAGACCAAACTAAATCGAAAGAAAAACAAGGACATATATTTATATGAAAAATGAAACAATATCTTTTACTTTTTGTCGCATTTTATTCGTATAAACAAGTTCATATTCTTCATCGAATTTATTCAAAATTGATTTCGATTTTTCTATTGGTAACAGTGGTGCTAACGCTTCAGCTAATTTTCCACAATTCCATTTACAAATGCTTGGTTGTTGCTTGTATGAATATCGACCACTATCATCTAAATTTTATATTTAAATTGAATTCAAACCTTTCTTTCCGGATTTCAAATGTTTACCTGAACCATTACAAATAAAAGTAGGATCATAACGATCCATGAATCCATATGGCCCATAATCAAGAGTGACACCAACAATAGACATATTATCAGTATTGAGTACTCCATGACACCATCCAACACATTGCCATTGAGCAACAAGTGATGCTGTTCGTTTGACAATTTCTTCGAAAAATTCAGCATATTTATCTTCGTCTTTTGAATTATGTTTTTCTTCGATCTAAATTTAAACGAGAAAATATTATTTGTATTTAATTCCAGAATAGAAAATTTTACTTCCGGATAAAATGTTGAAATAACATAGTTAAGTAAAGTTTTTAATATATCATATCGTCCAACGGATGGACCCATTCGACCCGTCATGGGATCGATTGTTTTAAATATTTCAAATGAACCAAATCTAAATAAGTTTGTTTTATAAAGATCAACAGGAAAAGATTCTACTCACCGAATAAACGTTTGAGCTATGCGTGTGATTATTGTACATCGTTCTCGTTTAGGATTACCATCATAGAATATATCTCGTATAACATAATCATCAGAAGTAACACATGTTCCGGCTCGTGTTGTTGGTATACCCAAATAGAATATTGCCTACAATAAACCGAAAAAGAAAAGGACAATGAAGAAAACTCAGTTTAATATTTTACTTCACTACATAAAAATTCGCGAACGGAACTTCGAAGAACTTTACGACCATCAGCTGTTCGAGAATATGGAGTTTTTCCTGCACCTTTAAATTGTAATTCCCATCGTTCATTATTCTTATTAATGACTTCACCGAGATACCTGTAAAAATAGAAATCAACATTGTTTTGATCGATGTTTTCAATTTACATTGTAGCACCTAAACAAAAATATATTGTTAAAGATGAAAATTTGCCAGTGAGAACTTTCTTTGCTTACCATCACCTAGTTGACCACTAAAATAGCCAAACTGATGACCACAGTAACCTGTAATACAAAACTATTCGAATGAATTTTTACAAAGTTTACGATTCTTCGTAATTTATAATCGCATTTAATTCGTTATCAAAATATTGTTGTTAACCTTTCTATGAATCTCAGTTAAGTTTATGGGTACTTAAAATTCTCGATAATGAAATATAAGTATTATCATACAAAACGAAATCAGACAATAGCTTTTACAAATGACTGTTGATTTTCTATTCATCGATAGACAAATAAATCTTTGTAACAAAAGAACAATTATAAAACTTATTTCATTTAACAATCTCAAGAGTCTTGCTGTCATACCAAGTGTTTGACATCTTCAAACGTAGACGATCGATTAGAAATGTGACAGTTCACTAGTTTTCTCCTGAGAACCACAGACCGAGTTGACAGGCTGAATAAGTACTAATTAATTGACAACAAATTAAAAAAAGATAAACATGCACTCAAGTCGTTCAGCTGCGATCTTTTATTTCATGTGCACATCTACCATTTTACGGCGCAGATTACACTCGTTAAATTCCCTGCAGATTGATAAAAATATTTCCACTCAATACTCCTCCTATTGCTGTTCCTGAGCAAATAACTTTGAACACACACCTGCTACTATTTTTGTAATCAAATCATACAAGTTTTAAACTAGATAACAAAACCGGAGAACTTACAATGTGCAGCTGGGTCCATGCCTGGCAACAAAACATTGCCACTAAATATTTCAGCTAATTGTCTGTCATTCTAATAAAGCAACATTCATGTAAAGTTTTCAAACTTTTTAACTACAAACTTTTGCGACTTCTTCATCAATATCTATTAATCTGAGAGCATCCATTGAAGAAGCAACTAACTTGGGACTTTTAACTGGAGTTGGTTTGACCTTCATTTACAAATTAATAAATAAATTGATGATTGATTCAAGCAATAGCTTACTTTAGAAAAGCAAGCTCCAGAAACAGTTCTAACGTAATTCTCTTCAATAGGATCAATCGGCAATACTCGTAATGCTAAATTATCAAATTTCATGCCTTCCATCGCTTGCGTTACAATTGTTCTCGAATTTAACTGCAACAAATCCCTACAATTAATGTCAAACCGGGTTAATTCACAGTAAAAAACTTACAAAATTTTTTTCTTAGTATTAAAAATTGAAGAAAACATTCGTTTACTCAACATTCATTAAAGCAATTAATTCGTGCAACGAGTATTTCTTATCATCAAAATTTTCTCAGTATCCATGCGTATGCGTAATCTGTCACGTGTATATTATTGTACAAACACGTGCTTATTCTATTTGTCAAAAACTCCATCAATGAAATGATAGCCAAGTCTTCATGCATTGATTGATTTCTATTGGATCAACGAATATCGTATTCTATATGCTCATTTTTAAACATTAGTTTGTTAGATTTTATTTGAAGAAGACAGAATTATGGGTAAAAAGAAGCATCAAACGTATGACGGAGTCGGCAGTAAAGCGCGTGATAAAGTTCCATTTAAAAAAGGTTTAACAAAGAAGAAAAAAGAAAAAAAAGATTTTCAAAAAGTAAAATTAAAAGCTGGAAATCTTCGTCCGAAAGGTCTCAATGAAACAAAATTAGAATTTCAATCAAAATCAATTCTTATTCGTGAACAACTTCGACAAGACCTAGGCCCTGAACATATCAATGATATTCTTCTTCGTCTACGTAAAGGTACATCATCACAAAAATTAGCTGTTCTCGATACGTTAAAAACACGTTTACAAAATGATGATGTTGAATCATGGTCGCCAGCACTTCAATCACTTATCGATACTTGCACATCTTATATTTCATTAGAAAGTGTTAGTCATTATCGATCAGCATTTCAATCTTTAAAAATAATATTTTCACGTGTTAAATCTCCAGAATGTTTCGATCCATTAATGCCACTGCTATGTCAACGTTTAATTTCTTTAATGACACATTTAAACGATGACGTCCGTGAACGATCAGTACCAGTACTTGAATTACTTATTCATCAAACATATTCATCAGCATTATTAACAAATTATGCATTATCAATTCTTGAAAGTTTATTACAACAACTAATGAAAACAAGTCGATCGGAAAGACAATTTATTATTACCATTGACACAACGACTATTGGAAATAATAGTGGAAATGCTCGATTACTTGATTGTATAGCACAATTAGTTAATATTGTTTTTGATAAATATAATGATGAACAACCAACGAATAAAGGTTCCCAGCAAGATGAAGAACAACAAAAATCTCTATTTGATTTATTCCATCAAACTAAAGCAAAACCCTATAGAATTATGTAAGTCAAAATAGATATTAATTAGGATCAATACTACTGATAAAAATGATTTGCCATATTTGTAGAATTTGACATAAGCAATTTTTAGCATTGTAGGTAAACGAGACTATTCCAACATTATATTCATTTGAATTGAAATGAAACGATGATCTATAGCAATCCTATAATTCATGAACGATATTTAATCATAATAGATTAACAAGATCGTATGCTGTTTAGAAACATATCATGAAACAAGCTATCATGTATCATAGGTCTAGTTAAGTCTAAATGAAAGTGTTTAAACGTATTTTATTGTCCTCCATCTCTAACAGTCAATTAGAGTTATTGATTATTTTCAGGGATCAAATATTTCAATGTCGTTCTGATTCTCAAATACTCTCTCGTGTTATTGATCTTCTATTAAAAGTTCTTCTTCAATTTTGGTCTGAAATGCGTATACATCTTGGCGATCGCTCTCATCATCGTGATGCATTATCATGTTTATGGTGTTGTACACGTATATTTCATCGTTTAATGAATTCAATTTTATCAAGCCAACATTACACAGAACTGCATTCAATAGTAGCTCAACATTCGTCATCGATACATAAGCATCTATTACAAAATTTTCCATTCGATGAACATCAAGGTTCAGATAGTCTATCGTCAAAACAGGTTCAAAAAAAAAATTTAACTGTAAGACGTTTAAATATTCATATTATTGATTTGTTATCAACACAATTTCCTCGTATACAAGAAAAAATGATTCAAAATTTAAATCAATTAACATTTCAATTAAAGCCGGAACAAATGCAACCATTATTGAATTATATGTTTGATTTACTTAATAATAATGAAAATTTAAATAGTCATGAAACAAAAGATACACTTGAATATATTGAAAAATGTATTCATTCATTTCGAGATGACAGTATAAAAAGACAAATTAATTCATTTGATTTTATATTCGTCTATTTTCTCTATTTATAGCAATAATTCGTCAATGTATACAAGGAATCTCGAAGTACATACAACGATCTATAAATGATCTTCATACAAATTCAATTGCCTTTCGAATTATATGCGATAGTATTACATTAAAAATTGCTAAACTTGATTTAGAGTATGTTTAACTCAATTCATATTCAGTATGTTTAAGTGAATGATTTTTATTTCAGAATTATTACTTCATTACCAGTTGATGATATGGTTTGGTTCGTATTTCAAGTATTACGTTCACCGGAAACAGAATTTAATAAAAATCAAAGAAAAGAAATACTTGAACGAATGACACAAATCTTTTCATTTGAACTTAATCCATTTTCAATGTTACTTAATAAAATTTGGATTGATTATTTTGGTAAGAAATATAGAAAACAAAACAAAAATTTTCAACTGATCAGTCAGTGTCTTATCGAAAATTCATAGCCTATGTGTTATCGAACATATGAACGGAATGGTGGAAAAAGGCAAAAATGTCGAAAGTCAAAATATCGAAAACAAAAAGAATGCAAATGTAGACAAACAGAAAGGTTGAAAACGAGAGTATATTGAAGCAGAAATCTT